>PISX010007224.1:0-90784 GCA_004024625.1 Mellivora capensis
GTTAGACATGGAAAGGTGGCTATTTTGAAAAAAATATTTTATTATATTTTTATAGATGTTATTTATTTATTTGAGAGAGAGAGAGAATGAGCAGGGGGAGCAGCAGGCACAGGGAGAGAGAGAAGCAGACTCCCTGCTGAGCAGGGAGCCTGATGCGGGGCTCAGTCCCAGGACCCTGAGATCGTGACCTGAGCTGAAGGCAGACGCTTAACCCACTGAGCCACCCAGGCGCCCCTGACTATTTTTAAAGAATTAGAAAATAAATTGTCAGTACTCATTTTTTTACTGTGATTACTGCTTTTCGTTGCTCACAGACCCATTTACCACCGCGTTCATTATCAGATTACTCAGAGGTAATCCTAGTCCTTGGGATAAGCCCTGAGTACCTTCCTTTTCACACTATGGATCAGGTCATGCTGGTGATGATAGTCTAGATAAAAGCCTTCTTACAGGCCTAGGATAGAATTTACAATAAAGCCGAGATGTATTTCCAGCTGCATGGCTAGTTCTGAGTATGAACTAGGGTTATCCTAGCATTCTAGGAATCCAGAAATTCCTTTCTGTGGGGACACTTGGGGACGGTCAGCTCAGCAGCCAGTGGCAACCTTGAAGGGACCTGCCACACTGAGCCTTGCACATGGCTGGCTCTGGCCTCACCTCCCACTAGTCTGTCCTGCCAATAGATGTCCTGTAGGGAATACGATTTGTGGCCCAGTGGTGGGAAGAGAGAGCAGGAGAATTTGTGGGAGCTCTACACCTGATGTTCAGTGTTCCTTCATGCTTTTGTGTTGTGTCGTGTTGTGTTTTGTTTATGCTGACTTTGCCTTCCAGCTACTTAGTACAGGTAAACATATCATAAGGACAATGTAATTACGAATCCTTCACCCATCTGTTTGTCCCATCATGAGATGTGTCATATTTTCTGGAAACCCCATAAAAATATTCCCTTGGTGAAGATTTTTCCACAAAACTACAGCAGAGAAACTACATGAGGTTTTACATGTAGGCATCCTGGCTACAGCACCCTAAATTCCCAGCATCCATTCGTGAGGACGGCGGTCCGAAGGAGAGGTTCTCTGAGGACGAACTGGGGGGCAGGCAGGTCTGACATACCTGCGTGTCCTTTCTGGTGCTCTCCCCAGTGTCTCTGCTGATCGATCCGCCCTGGCCGTCATGGTTGCTAAATGGTCTTGTTATTATTCTAGATGTCGCCTGACTTCTAAATGGGGGGTCAACATGAGATGGGAATTAAGTGGGAATTCTGAATGTACATGTTCTCTGATATGTGTTTATGCGGATTGAGAGAAATAGGACACTGCTATTACAGTGGTCTGCTCAAGTGGGAGGTTTGGTGGAGAAAATCATGAGTTGTGTTGATATTTTTATCCATTCTGCAAAAATTAACTCCAGATCATTATAACATATAAATGTGCCTCGAGCTATGTATCATCGACAAGATTAACCAAGCCCCCCCCCCACTAGTAATCTATGTCGTTTGCCTGCTGTAAAGTAGCAGATATGCACTTCCCTTTCATCCTAATGAAAGCTGGCTAGAAAAGGGACACTCAGAGTAGATCCACGTAGCTCTGTCAGCTTGGAGAACATGTCATGACTGCAGACACAAACGAGGTGACACACTTCTGTACTGATTAGAGGTACTTTTAGACCAGAAATGTGAAGCTAACTATGGTAGGCGATGTTACTGATCATTGTTATTTCATGTGAATAGCTATTCCTCAAAAGTCACCCCATCCCAGGTATAAAAATAGATGCATTTAAAACCTCAGACACCTGGACAGGAAGTAGGAAGACTAGGGAGAAAAAAAACCCATTTGATTCTTGGAACTGTCTGTAGTGTGAATGTGTCTTTACCTGAGCCACAATTTGACTGAGAGCTGGTTGTGCCTTAAGGAGAATAATTAGAATCAAGTTATAATTTGAAACAATTTCTTAATATATTTCTTTTTTAGGACTTATAACGATCTGGTTTTTTTGTACTCTAATTGAGATAAAGGTATTGCCAGGGTCTGAGCTAGAGTCCTGAGGGAGTCTTTCCTTAGAAGTACTAGATCTTGCATTTCTATAGACAGCAGTGCTTTAACCAGCGGTGTTTTAAATGTTTTTGTACAAATGTTCAGTTCTGCAATTATATGATGTTATATGGTTAAATGGTCGCATATTGGTAATGAAATGCCCTGTTCTGCATGGTCTTTATTTGAAGTATGTTATGAAGTATATTTGAAGTATGTTATTTGAAATTTATTTCAAATGTATTTAGACAATGATTACTGAATACTGGGAAGACGCCTTAAAAGCTTCTTCTCTGTGATCTGTGTTTAGCTGGTCTCCAAGTCACATAATATGAATCTCTCTTTAGCTAAAATAACTACCGCCTTTATACTTCATGGGTTGTGATCACAAGCAAATTGTGTCATTTGTTTGTTTGTTTGTTTTGTTTTGTTTTGTTTTTTCATTTCTGGAATTTGCTTTCTAGCCACCTCGAATTCAGACTTTTCACTAGACTGTCAGAATTAGCGATTGCAATTCCTTTTTTTAAAGATTTTATTTATTTGTCAGAATGAGAGAGAGAGAGAGAGAGAGCACGAGCAGGGGGAACAGCAGCCAGAGGGAGAAGCAGGATCCCCACTGAGTAAGAAGCCCGATATGGGGCTCCATCCCACGCAGGACACTGGGATCATGACCTGAGCCGAAGGCAGATGCTTAACCGCACTGAGCCCCCCAGGCATGCCAGCCATTAAAATTCTTTGAACGGTGTGGGTTTGTGTTTGTGTATCAATTTTATGGCAGCTGCAACAATATGGATGTTTCATAAATGCTTTATAATAAGTGGGTTAATGGGAATAGAGACAGTCCCTATGGAGAAAGTTTTAAATGGCAGAAACTTACATCTCGGGATCTCTAATTTGCAGGTGTTATTACTTACAAAGTTTGTCTTTTTGCCCTGGTTTATTTTTGTTTTTTCTTAAGAATTACTAACTCATTCTTTAGCTTTCACATTAAGTGGCTTGACTGAATTTCACGCCTGTACTTACAAACTTTTGGGCACTGGTTCCTTTAATTTCTTTCATAGTGTATCAACAGATGATTCATGCCTGTTGTGTAGATAAGCTTCCAGGTGTCTCTATCACAAGCGCCAAGTATTTCTACTGACTATGGCTTTGAGGTTTGGGCTATACACTTGTTGTTGAGTCCCATGGGTTATACACTGGTTTCTTAGAACCACATCTGTTTCATGCTGTCAGCCAAAAAAAAGGGAAAAAAATCAAATGAAAAACATGAGCATGATCCGTGAAGATACGCCTATGCACATGTGTGTATAAAAAGTGCCAAAGATTTGTTGCTTTAAGGAACAACGAAACATCCGCCATGATTTCCAACATGTTATCTGGACGTGAAATCCTTCCTCGGTCCAGGGGATCCTAGCTTATATGAGCTGAGTCATTTTGTTGCTGGATTCTGACGCCAGCTGTAGACTCTTCAATGTCGACAACTTCAAAATGAATGACTGTCTATATATTTTAATAGCACGAATTTTTAACATTATAATCAAAATGCTACAAGGGAAGACAACATCATGCATGATGGCATGAAGAAGAAACTGAGGACGGACACAGACGGATTGGAAGCAGGCTGACCCACATGGAAATAACAAATGCACAGCACATGGAAGTTATTATGATAAAACAAATTACTGCTCCTGTTATCTTTTTATAGATGGTAATCTGTTAAAGGATATTGCGGGTGAGATTATGATTGCCTTAAACTTCACAAACATATTTCAACTTATTTTTAGAGAGTAATTTGCTGTTATTAATAATGCTAAAATTAACTGGCATTAAAATGGACGTAAGCTGCTGAATGAAATTTAGGGTTCTGTATGCACAACACACACACACACACACACACACACACACCAGTGTACACATAATACATTTTCTTGGAGTAAGAGTTTGGAAATCAAAGTCAGAATCCTGAGGTCACGCATAATTCTGGGGCCAAAAGAGAATCTTACAACTGGGCACTACATATTGAAACAAAATGGGTTTTACAAGTGTCAAAGTAGGAACAAAAATCTTGATATTTGAAAGATCAATTTATGGTAGCCCAAATCTGTGAGTGGAAAGATTGACATGCCTTTATTTCAATTGCTTTTGGCCCATAAAAAGCCACCCCTATGAAAGTGAGCCATGGAAATCTTCCGGAAGCTGTGAGGGACACTCTTGTTCTTGGTAGTATGTAAAAACTGTCCATTCTTTGCTTCTCCCCCCTCTGCTCCTCTGCTTCATCAACATCCTTAATGCAGAGAATAGCTCTGGCTCTGTTCCTCCCAGTCAGTCCCTAACTAAACTCTCTTTTGTACTCTGGCAAAGATAATGTATCTGGGTTTCCTTAGTGATATTCTAAACACAGATTTTCTGTCCTTCTGTACAGAGCACATGGTCTGGGTGGATGCCTGCTGCGTTCGAGGCTGGCTACCCCCATCCGCTCACCACACTCCCGGGTGCAGCCCCCGTGCGTGGTCCAGCTAGCTGCATCCACGGTCGGACGGCCAGACGTGGGCTGCACAAGCCCACTCTCCCGTGTCCTGCTCAGGGGCTGCAGTGGGCCTTTGCCCATTCCCTCACTGATTTGCTTGGTGTGCCCCAGCTTTTTCTTATTGTCATCTTTCGATGAGTAAGTCACGCCGTGGATAAAGTTGGCCTCCAGGAGAAGGGAGCCCAAGTGCCTCCCGAGAACTTTAACTGCCTTGGTGAGGACCAGTGGGATCTGGGAGAAGGCAGTTGAAAGAGTGAGGGATGGAAATCAGTTTGCACCTCCGATTGTAGAGATCATGCCCCGTGTTAAAAACTCAAGAAATGAGGCTGGCAAGGTGAGCAACAGGAGGAGGACTGCTGTTATTATTATCGTTAAATTTTGCCCCCACGGACTTATTAAAAAAAAATCTATCACTGAAATAGAGTCTAAGGTCTCTGAAAAGGTCTCTGTTCGGAGGTCCCTGGGAGGTGGGACTGAATAATATTTATACTTCTCTCTGACTAAGAAAGCCACTGTGTGATCACTTCAGGGGGACACCTGCAGCCCTGGCTTCTGTCAACAGGACCTCGGATCTGAACAAAACACGCATAGTCATTTCCCACCAGGATATGACACTCTGGACCAGCCCTGGATGTGGGCACATGTGGAAGGTCACTATTTTAGGCAAGAATTTTCCTCTCTACTCTTGGACTTAGCAGTGGGCTGTCCAGGAAGGGGTTAGAGAGAAGGTCTGCTGCGAAAACTCACCCCCAAGCCTGAGGACAGGGGGAGGGAGAACCATGAGCTGTCACTCCGCGGACTCTGATTTAACCAAATGCCTGGGGGGAAATACGGTTCTCAAATAGTCTTGTGCTTAGAAATGGATGATATAAATGTTACTCATTGTACAAAGGAGGGAAAGACATCACTCACAGGAAGTGATTACAATTCTTTATCTTCTGGGCCCCCGTCACTAAGGAAACTCTGACTGAGTGAGTCAAAGAAATCAGCCCCTTCAGAGTTCAGGCTAGTTAGTCATGACAGCTTGTATTTGCTATTATTAATGGGGATCCCATTTACCAAGTGGACAGTCCTTCAGACCGAAAACCGTGTCCATATGCATGAGTTTGCTTTACTCACATTTGAGGTAAACACCACTCGTTCTCATTTTTCACATACAGAAATTGAGAGCTTAGGTCTGGCCGGAAGAAAGGTTCCAATTTAGGCTAAGTTCAAGGATCATTGTCCTCCTCTAAAGCTTTTTTGCTTAGACACGCTGGTGTGAGCTTGCACACAGAGTCACACCAGTAGGAGCTAGTCACTAATGCATGTTGTGCAACACCGTACAGGCTTATATGTCCCCAATAGTAGCAAGCGCTGTTATTCCTCTATTTTTAATCAGAAGAAAAATGCCAAACAGTGCTTGACTTTTACTGAAATGTTTTCCTGGGCCTGGAGAAGGAGCTGTCTCCCAACACAATGAAGTCCAAAGACGGGCAAGTCTTTCTTTGATAGAGGCCTTGGAGGAGGTCCTGATGTGGAAGAATGTCACATGCTTTCCTAAGCTACTCTGTTCCTTTTTAAAATGCCATCTTGGGAACTGTTTAGCTTCTGGAGATGAGCAGTCTTTATTTACACTGGAAAACACATAGTTTTACCTGGGTTATCTTTTAATCTTCGTGAGGCAATGAGCAAAGAAAAACAAAACTTCTTTAGAGCTCCAGTGGTAATACATTCATTGAATGTTAGGTTAACTGTCAAAATCAGAACTTTCCCATACTATCTTAGGAATGAAAACACATCCTGATTAGTAACCCCACCAAGTTCGGAAGGTTAGAGGTGATTCAGTCTCCACGAATGTGGTCTGGTCGTATTTTAAGCAGGACCTCTGAGTCATGCGGAGTTGTGTCAAAATATGTGTTATGTTATTTTAAAATGGCAGCTTGGAGAGAGGAAATTGAACCATCTTTTTAAAAAAAAACTCTGCCCTTTAATGGAAGAAAAGGGCAGGTCATTTCCCACACATCTCACTTACTCTACGTAATATGGGCTGGGATGTATTTTTACCACAGACATATTCCTCATGTGCTCTGGTATAACCTTACTTAGGGTATTTTAAGTTTGTAACTGGAGCTGTTCTTACTTAATATTTATTGATAGATGTGACCACATTCAGGACTTATAATCAAATAAAGCTTACTATGGATCTACTATTATCTTATTGGCTTAACCATCTGGAGTGATGGCCATACAGGTACATGTACTATTTTTATCAATATAAAAAACGCATAATTCTAAATGAACTTCTCAACTTTCCTCAACTCAGAAGAACAGGAAGAGAACCAATCTTCCCTATCTTCCTGAGTTGTAACAATGTATTTGAAAGTCCTCGGAAAATTCACAAAAGAGTATTGGTGGGTTGGAGCACCACCTAGGTCATGATGGGCTGTCGGGCTGACTGCTAACTTTATGGCTCAGAATCAGGTATGAAGTCACTATACCAGCCTAGTGAGGTAAAAGTCATCCTAGGTGGGTAAGCTGATCTCAGGTGCTGAATCCATTCTGGCACCCAGATCTTCCTACACCTTTGAATGCCTTTCTCCGCAGTACACTAAGAAAATTCTGACATTTCCACTTCATGAGGCCACCTTTGGATTCGTGGTTCCGCCAACTTGTCAAGCAAATTGTTGGAGCCATTCTTAACCCTCAACAAAAACACTGAGCCAGGGAACCATTCTCAGTAGGTCCAGCCTGCGTCAGCTTTGAAGTCGTCCCATCTTACTCCCACACGTTGGGATGCTTTGCCATCGTACTCTCCAGACGGCTCTCCTGATACTAACTCGCTGTCATGCAACTCTTCTGGCGTGTACAGCTCCCCACCACATATCTGGGACTTGAGTCTACACATAGGCCAAGGAAGGAGAAGACAGATGGTGAAAGCAGATCTTAACAAGGACTATTAGGTAAGTACCTGAGGTCAGGGTCATTATAGTTCCATCATAGGTCCATCTGGAGAAGGTCACATGCTTCCTGAGGCAGAGGTAGGGCTCTTCCACTGGTAAAGAAGGCAAAGGAAGCTGTCACAATTACTCCAGATCCCTAGCTTCATTAGAATTTGCTCATATAAACCCAGACCAAACTTCCAAATCCCATTCTTTTCCAATAAATGTCTTAATTTTAATAAAAAGAGACCCTGTGAATTTGGGAATTCAAATTGGGCTGTAATTTGTCTACCTACAGGATGAGACTTTGGGTTTAATTTTCAGAAATCTTGGCTCTCTGACTACAAGAGACAGGATCTCTTACAGGGCCAATCTAGAAGCCTTTAGATTCCTTAATCTTTAGGCCTTAATCCGGAAAGTTAAAGCCCTGAGCTCATCATCGTCTTTTCCTAAGTTAGCACAGTTAGAAGTAACCAGCCAATCCAATTATACTCCTTATTTTCATCAAAATGTTCTCGGTAAATACCTGGCCACCCAGAACCTTGTCCTCATAGGCACTTAATCACATGTACGTAAAGGTGATAATTTGAGGAACTGTTTTGCCACTGTATCCTAAACACTCCTTTGTCACTGGAAATAGGGTCATGAGCGCCTCTACACCTAAGCCAATCAGAAAACCAGTTCCAGAAAACCCTGAAACAACTCAGAGAGCTCATCCTTAAGATTCTGTTCCCCTGGGGGCGCCTGGGTGGCTCAGTGGGTTAAAGCCTCTGCTTTCTGCTCAGGTCATGATCTCAGGGTCCTGGGATCGAGCCCCACATCGGGCTCTCTGCTCAAGGAGAGCCTGCTTCCTCCTCTCTCTCCCTGCCTGCCTCTCTTACCTACTTGTGATCTCTGTCTGTCAAATAATAAATAAAATCTTAAAAAAAAAAAAAAAAAAAGATTCTGTTCCCCCGGAACCACTTTCAACACCAAATTCTGCCTCAGTCAAGTTTGAATCAGGGAAGCATAACAAGTCTATAAGTTTGTGTGTGGGTATCTGACTTTCTACAACAGTGGCAGCTGTTAGGCTACGTCTGTGAGTCTCCTGTCTTTGTATCTGATACTGGAGCTTACTGTCCACAGAGGACAGGTATGAAGGATCCACAGAGGGCAGGTGTGAAGACAACGGACAGAGGATGAAGGAAATAAGCTGATGATCAGAAACACAGACTAGAACCCATATTCTTCTTGCCAGCTCCACCCCTGGGGACGGTCATATGGGGGAGTTGCAGAAGTGGCCACTCTATCTGGATTCTTGAGGAAATGTTTCAGGAGTTCCTCTTGCTTCAGTAAAACCTCTGAATGGTTACTTTTAAGTCATCTAGACACATTCTTAAGAGCCAGCACACAGTCATGAAATTTTGGTCAGTCTTCCACAAAGGTTTATCTGGATCTTTCTTCGTCATATCATCACCATCATCAACAATATAATATTTGTAAAATAATAGACGTATAACACAGGGAGGGTTCTGGGATAGCTTCACATACAAAAGTCCTTACTGACCTTCCATGATCAATAAAATTTCACTGTCAGGTACATAGTTTTAAGTATCCTTGTCTGGTCTGTTCTGATCTCACAGGACCTCACCCAACTGATGTGGAATGTATGATGATGCGGTCAGTCCCTGAACTGCCACAGCTTGAGCTAGGTTGTCACTTCTTCACTGGCCTGTCTTGGAAGAGCAGTGAATTGAAGTGAAGAAGAAACATCTGGAATTTTTAGGATCATAGCCTGGACATGGGAGGACCCCAACCAAGACTGATCGGTGTACTCTGGGCTTTCCTTGTGCTGGGCTTGCATTGAGGTTGAACCCCGGAAGGAGATGGTCTGCAAATGGTCACAGACCATGCCTAAGCTGTGACAGAGTACAAATGCAGAGCTGCTTACTAATGACCCTCAGGGAAACAGAAGGATGGCGGTCGCTTCCCACTGCCAATGTTTGGAGAAGGGACGGTATTTCAAAATCTGCTCTAAGAAGATCAGACTTTCACACAGGTTCATGGAGCAGACTTTTACTTGACAGGAATTCTGCAAGTAGCTGAGACACAGGGCAAGTTGTCTGCTCTAGGATCAGATTACTCCAGGACTTAGAGCATTTGTTTAGGGGAAAATGCAAAACACATGATGTCAAAATGAAGAAAAGAACCCAAACAGAAAGTCTCAAACTAATTGCTTAGAAGATAATTGGGGGGAGGGGGTGTTGGGATTAAATATTTAAAATTCCTCACATTCAGCATCTTCACCACATGACTAAAAAATATGTGCTTTGATATTCTCAAAATTTATCTTTATTACGTCCTTTGAAAAAAACAGACAAGATCCTTCCTGACCTGCTAGTAGACTGATGTGTCTCCTGTCCCAGGCAATTTTCTCAAAAACACTAACTACCTATCTCATTTCCACCCTCTTATTGGTTCCCACTTGTGAATGCACTTCAGCCTGACTCCTACTCCAGAACCCCATGGACAGAGCCTAAGTCCGGCTTGGCCCTTGTGCCGGCAAATCCAATGACACCATCCACAGAGCCTCTTGGAACACTGAGAGCGTTTATCACGTCTGGTGACTCCTCGCTCTGTGAAACTCCTGCTTGCTGGGTCACCCTTAGACCGCTCCTTCCAGTCTTTATTCACTGGTCTAGCCTCTCAACCTCCTTCTCCGTCTCATCTGGGAACAAGGCTCCGTTTTGGGCTGGAGTTACTTAGACTGGGTCTTTGTTCTTATCCTATACCCTCTTGCTAGTCACTCACATGGTTTCAATAGTCAACTGAGCATCAGTGACTCTAATGTAGGAAATCCAAAACCACTCTTCGGAGATCGGGAAGCACCCATCCCACCGCACACCTCCAGTCTCCTTGAGAGTGGAGGGACCTTGAGTCACTTCTGCTGCTGTTACCTTGCCACATGGGTCCACACCTGCCATCACCTCTTGCCCGCAATGCCCAAACAGCTGGTAACAGTTGTCTCTGCATCCGTTCTAAGGACCCTTTAGTAACATCATGCTGTAGCCAGAAGGATTTTTCAAGATAAAAATTGTTATTATATGACTTTTCTTCTAAAATCCTTCTGTTATTTCCCTTTCCTTATGAAGTCCAAGAGCCTGATTAATATCTAAAAACCTCTCCATGGTCTGGTTTTGGTCTTATCAGCTGTGCCCTTCTGAGTCCTCCTTCTCTTCGATGTTTCTGGCCCCTTCCATGTGCTCAATTATATCCTACCAAAGTCATCTGCACACTGGCTCTCTCTCTCATCCTCAAAGACCCCTTTTCTGGTTAACCTCCACTCATCCTTCAGACGTGAGTCCCTCAAGGACCAGCCACCCTCTTGTCCAGCTCTATCACTTGTCTTCCCTGCCCCGGGTCTTTCTCTTTTACTTCAGTCTCTGATTGCCCTTCCCTAGACTGGCGGTCCTAGGCTGCCAGCAGGCCTTCTAGCCTCTGGAGGGTTGCTTTAAGCACAGTGTTGAGACCTATCCCAAGAGTTTTTGATTCAACAGGAATGAGGGAAGACCTGAGAATCTGTCTTGCTAACAAGTTTCCCATTCGTGCTGCTGTGGCTGGTTCAGGGACAATAATTTGAAAACCACTGCTCTCCTGGGATCCTACACTTGATGTCTTTTCCCTCCACATGAAGATGAGCTCCCCTGAGTTTGGGAGTATGACTATTTTGTTCATCAATATCTCTCCAGTGTAGTATAGTCTGCTAGGACAGGTGTTCAATAAATAATGTTTTGAACAGATGAATGTTAGAAAGAATAAGTCAATTGCAAATCATTTTCTGTGGTTAATAAAATGATGCACTGACCAAGATGTAATGAATTTACCCAAATCTAAAGTATATTAGCTCAACCAAATATTTCCATTCTGTTATCTCAGTGTCATTTCTACTTCTCATATTATATCTCCTATAATATATTTTAAATACATTTAATCGTGGTTAAAACCACACAACATAATATCTAAGTATAGAGTTCAGTAGTGTTAAGTATAACATTGCACAACCAATCTCTAGAATGTTTTCATTCTGTAAAACTGAAACTCTAAATAATAATTCCCGTTCCCCCCACTCTCCAACCCCCAGCCATGACCATTCTACTTTTCTGTCTCTATGAATCTGACTGCACAGAGTGCCTCAGGTAAGTGGGCTCACATGATTTTTCTGTTTTTGTGACCAGCTAATTTCGCTTACCATGAGGTCGTCAAAGTTCATGTGATAGCATATGTCAGAATCTCTTTCCTTTTGGAGGCTGAATAACATTTGACATTTTGTTTATCCATTCATCTACCAGTGGACACTTGGGTTGCTTCCACATTTTGTCTACTGTGAATAATTCTGCTGTGAATATGGGTCTACACATATCTCTTCATATTCTTGCTTTCAGTTCTCTTGGGTAAATACCCAGAAGTAGAATTTCTGGATCATATGATAATTATACTTTTAACTTTCTGAGGAGCTGACATTCTATTTTCTGTAACGGATGTCTTATTTTACATTCTCATCAACAGAGCACAAGGGTTCTAATCTCCCCACATCCTCGCCAATACTTCTGATTTTCAGTTTCCTTGTTAGTAGCCATCCAGATGGGTGTTAGGTGGTATCTCCTTGTGTTTTTTATTTGCATTTCCCTGATGATGAATGATGCTGAGTTTTTTTCCATAGGCTTGTTCTGGCATTTGTATATCTTCTTTGGAGAAACATCTATTCAAGTTCTTTGCCCATTTTTTAAGGGCATTTATTTTGCTTTTGTATTTATTTGTTTTGTAGTTGTTGTCTTTTGCTTTTGCATTTGTTTTGTAGTTGTTGTTGATCCTCTGTGATATTTTGAAAGTTGCTACTCAGTAATAAATTACTTTTACAGATTATACATATGTGGATAAATGTCTTATATCTGAGAGTACTGAAGAAACAATATCATATTGATAAGTGGCAATTTCATTTTGATCTTTTCATTTTAGCCTGAAAAGTTAAACAATTGTTCTACTATGGCCCATGGTGGGGTACTGGTGAAGGGGATGGTGAAGCAATCTTTTGTTCTATTTCAGATGCACAAACCCCAGAGGATCTTTCGAGGCTGTTTCAGAAGTAAAGTAACATTCTGTTTAAAACATTGCCCATCCTTCCAAAGATGCAAAATAAAGGGCTCATAAAGGGTTGTTGGAAGCAAATAACTAGGCTTGAGTGTCCAAAAGATGTGCTTAGTAGAAAAGAGTTTCCCTCTCTCCTCGGGTGGATTTCTCATTCTTCCTGGTCATAGCATCCAGCTGGATTCTAATTCCTAGACCTCCTGGTGCCCAGTGACTAAGTTTTTCTCAAGAGAACATGCTTCAGCAAAATATGGACATATGAGAAACATGTACCTAAAAGGACCTCTCTTTTCTTCTGGGTGGATGTAAGTTGCAAAGATTGGAGCGCCTTGGGAAGATATGAGGACGGTAAAATGCCAGACCAGCCTGCTCTTGGAGGTGAGTCCTCAGCACAGAGTCTGTCTACCCACCCCGGACTGTCCCTCAAGTGAGAAAGAAACCTCTAACTGGTACGAATCATTGCATTTGGAAAGCATGTTGTGTACATTGTCCTTCATGCTACGCATACATGCTTCTTTGCTTTTCCTTTTACACTTGCTGAAGTCACCTCTCTGCAGACCAAACATGACTTATTTGTAGAACTGGGTATAGCTCACTGGGAAGTACAGAACAAAACATGATGTAAACATTGGTATTTTCGTTGAGAAAGTCAAGATCATGTGCACAGGAAACACAGAAGTAATGAAGTATATGACTAAGCGCCTATTTAAGTAAATAAATTGGCAAGGTTCTAGAATCCTAACTGGAAAGCAAGTCAGAACCTTCTAGAATGTCAGAGCAGTTTGGAGGAGGGATCAGTAGAAGCCAGAGTGGCCTTGCAAGGTTTCTAGGTGGAGGGACTTTCAGTCAAATCTGAAGGGCTGCTAAGTGTGTACCTGTCTAGGGGACCTAACCTGCGTCTGGGTCAGGAGAGGGGAGAGGTCTTCCACCGTTGTCAAATGAAGTATCTCTCACCTTTCTGTTTCTCCCAGGGGCGGGGAGGGAGATACTTCCAGGCTGACACATCTGGGCTGCCAGTCCGCGTTCTCAGCCCTGAGGGCTGGACCTGAGACTTTGTGATGGGCAAACTTTCATGATGACACTTCTGGGGGGTTGCATACTCCTGTGCTCCGAACCCTTCTCCCCAGGTTATCCTGCCAGCTTCTCCCACCACACCTCGTCCCGGATGCCACTTCCCCTGGAGCTTTGCCAGGCTCTCAACCTACATTCTGTGCCCATCACATAGAGTTACCTCGAACTCACATCACAGCCTTGCAGCATGAGGCCTCACTTTCCAGGTAACTGACGGTTCTTCCGTGGGACTATCAGCTGTATGTGGACCCACGTTATCTTCTGTTCAAAGAACATTCCCAGTGCTTAATACCTAGAAGAAAAAAAATGTGGTCTCAATAAAAATACAATAAGTAAATGAACAGATGAATATTTGTGCTTTTGGGACAGACCAAAATAGGGAAGACGCTGCAACTGAAATTTATCCTATGGTAGATAATACCGAGTGTCTTCTCAGTAAGGTGGAAATTTTTCAAATGACAAGTTGTTCTATTAACAATATGTGGTCACATGGGAGTTCGCTAAATTCTTCTGTCCTTTTTTGGGAGCTTAAAATATGAAATGAGTTCACAGAGGTGGAATAGTTTCAAGCAATAGAAGGCCAAGATTAAACTGCTTCTTATTTCCCCTCTGAGAAGGAATCATTTATCTCTAGTGGAACTATCAGAGTCCTGGATAAAAATAAAAATGTGAATTTTTAAAATAGGGCTCACTTTTTGAACTACTCTTCCAAAATGAATCATGCAGTTTGGCCTTTTTATTTGAACTATTCTGATGCAATTTTCCCCACATAGATGTAAAGTGTATTAGAACTGGCCCCTCCGTTGTAGGGTTTAGGAACTTGGGAAGATTCTTCAGGTTTGCAAAAGCTCAGCCTCATCTGCTGGGTGTGGAACAGATGGATACTCAGCTCTCCCTCCTCGTTTACTTTGCAAATGGAGGGAGAAGTCACAGAATTAAGTATCCAGTTGATGATTTCTTTGGGCTCTGCATGGTAGCAACTATTTAAAAAGTAAAAATGGAACATGGAAAACATTTTCCTGCCCAAAACAAATCCCCCTTTATCAGTAGAGGCAAATCCTGCACTAGTTTTTCTCAAGGGGGGTGGTTGTGCTGGCCCGGGGTACATTTGGCAATGTCTGGAGGCATTTTTTAAAATGAAAAGTTTATTAATTTACTTTAGCCAGACAGAGCACAGGCAGGAGGGGCAGAGGGAAATGGGGAGAGAATCGTGGGAGCCCAGGACCGCTCCTGCGATCACACATCAGGCCCTGAAGTATCAGCATTGAGCAACTGCATTCTGTACTTGGCCAAGTCCCTCGTATCCTAGCTAGGCAGGAGGATCTCCTGGCGTCCTGCCTTCCCCATGACTCAGGCCCACATTTTGCAGTCCAGACCCTTCCAACATAGGCTCCATCCACACAGGAAACAGGGACCTGTGGCCCCAGTTCGGTGGAGGGGCGGGTCACCTCTGACCCACTCACCCACCTCTGGGGTCTCAAAATTCCCAGTGCTGAGTCCACCGGGATGCCAGAGACTCCCCCGTGGAGGCAATGTAACACCCCGGGGCCAGGCGCGTCCTATACATGTGCCGTCTTGGCCGCTGGTCATGTTTCTGTGTTTCATCTTACCCAGCTCCGGGACCAGGGTGAGGATTCCATGGGAGAACTGTCTGCTGCGGGAGCCGTGGCTGTGGCTCTGGAGTGGAGGACTCCATCAGCACTGTCAGGAGAGGCTGCCCCACGCTCACACTCTCCTCTGCTAGGAGCTGCAGAAAACCTGGGGGAAAACAGTCCTCAGGTTTGTACTGCAGGACGGCACTGGGCCGGCCTCTGTGCTGTCGGGAGCCAAGCGGGACACATACACTCTCTAATCAGGGAGCTCTGCTTGGCTCTGGGACCTGAGCTTGATTCCACAACAAAGGATGTTCTGGAGCTTAGAAATTATTTCATCGCCAGCTTATCCACATTCTTGGAAAGAGGTGATGGTTAAGTCACCAAACTTTCCTCTGTTTGAGCAACTCTATAAAGGAAAACCATTTTTTTTTTTCCCAGTTGAACTTGCGGTCACTGCTTAGAGCCACAGGGGTCTAATAATGTTTATGTTATGGTTGTGAATTTAAATATTGTAAGTGATGGAACATTCGCCAAGTAATGCCAGCAACTCTGTCCACACCGCATCCATGTCCGAGACAGCGTGAGTGTGAGCGCCAGGGCAGAGCAAGGCTGAGGACCCATACACGCGGGTCAGAGTGGAGATTTAGAACCACATCTTGAAACTGATGACATTTATAACGCATAAGTGGTCCATCTTCTTTTTTTTCTTAATGATTAGTCATGCTTTAAAGCTATTTTAGATTTGCAGAGAAACAGTGGAGAAGTGAGGGGAGTGCCCCTCTGACCCTTCTTCCCTGCCCCAATTCCTCTATTAGTAACATCTTGCATCAACGTAGTAAACTGGTCAGAACTGATGAGCCAATATGATCAGTATTTTTTAATGGAATATGAGCATAGTTACATAAGTGCAGTAGTCACATCAATACCATATTAGTTTCAAGTGTACAGCAGGGATTCAGTAATTCTGTATCTTACAAAACGCTCGCCCTGAGAAGCGTACTCACCATCACACACCATATGACATCATCACAGTGACTCTATCACAACTATATCCCTATGTTGCATTCATTCCCCTGACCTGTCTATTTTCTAAGAAGAAGTCTGTACATGTTCATCCTCTCACCTATTTTGCCCAGCCCTTCTCTGGCAACAAGAAGTCTGTTCTCTGTATTTATGAGCCTGTTTCTGTTTTGTTTTGTTTCGTTTTGTTATTTCATTTGTTTTGTTTTTTAGAGTCCATATGGAAGTGAAATCATGAAGCATTTGTCTTTTCTGTTTGACTGATTTCACTGAGCATGGTACCCTCCTGATCCATCCGTGTTATCACGAATGCCAAGACTTCAATCTTTTTTATGGCCGAGTAATATCTCATTGTGTATATACACCACATTTTTATCTATTCATCTATCCAGGGATGCTTGGGTTGCTTTCATATCCTGGCTTTGTAAATAATGGTGCAAAAAACACAGGGGTCCACATATTTTTTTTGAATTAGTGTTTTTGTTTTCTTCAGGTAAGTACCCAGAAGTTGAATTGCTGGGTTGCAGGGTATTTCCATTTTTATTTTTTTGAGGAACCTTCATAGTGTTTCCCACTGTGGCTGCACCAGTTTGCGTTCTCACCAACAGTGCATGAGGCTCCTTTTTCTCTATGTCCTTGCCAATGCTTATTATTTCTTGTCTGTTTGTTTCTAGCCATTCTGACAGGGGTGAGGTGATCTCTCATTGTTATTATGATTTGCATTTCCCTGATGATAAAGGATGATAAACATCTTTTCATATGTCTTTGGCCATTTGGATGTCTTCTTTGGAGAAATGTCTATTCAGGTTTTCTTCTTCTTCTTTTTTTTTTTAATTTTATATGTTATGTTAGTCACCGTATAGTACATCATTAGATTTTGATGTAGTGTTTCATGATTCATTGTTTGCATATAACACCCTGTGTTCCATGAAAACTATCCAGGTCTTCAGCCCACTTTTAAGTTGATGGTTTGTCTTTTTGATATTGAGTTGTATGACTTCTTTATATATTGTGGATATTACCCCCTTATGGGATCTATTATTTGCAAATATCTTGTCCCATTCAGTAGGCTCCCTTTTCATTCTGTTGCTTTCCTTCACTAGGTAGAAGCTTTTCAGTTTGATGTAGTCTCACTTGTTTGTTTCTGCCTTTGTTTCCCTTGCCTCAGGAGACATATCTAGAAAAATACTGCTAAGGCTGATGTCTAAGGGTTACTGCCTGTTGGCTTTGAGGGTTTTATAGTTCTAGGTCTTACATTTAAGCCTTAAATCCATTTTGAGTTTATTTTTCTGTATAGTGTGAGAAAGTGGTCCAGTTTCGTCCTTCTGCAGGTGGTGGTCCAGGCTCCCAGCACCATTTACTGAAGAGACCGTCTCCGTACATCCTGCCACCTTTGTTGTAGATTAATTTGACCCTATAAGCGTGGGTTTATTTCTGGGCTCTCTATTCTGTTCCATTGATCTAGGTTTCTATTTTTGTGCGAGAAGAGCCAGCGTTATTGATGATACATTGTTATTAACTGAAGTCCACAGTTTATACATTAGGATCCACTCTATATTGTCTAGTTCCATAGATTTGGAGGAGTGTTTCACCAATGCAACATCCTACAGAGTGTTTTCACCATCCTAAAGACCCTTTGTGCTCCGCTGTCTATTCCCCCAAACCCCCCTCCCCAAGCAGGCAGCCCCTGCCCTGTTTCCTGTCTCCATGGTTTTGGCTTCCATTTTTCTTCTCAGTGACAACTGGGTCTTGTTCCTTCCACTCCTGCGATCTCCCATCCTCTTGTCCTGGTGGGCTGCCGTCTTATTCATGCTCTCTGCACATTCTGCCTGTGTTTATGAGAGATGAGGGGGCCAGTGTCCCTGATTCCATCTGTTAATCTCAGTTGCAGATGTGGTAAGCATTTCCATAGAGAAATGTTACCATGTTTCTTTCCTCCTCGGTGAGCTTTAGTTGTGACCCCTGACCCCCAAAGAGAGCAAGAGGCTTTACTAGGACAAAGGAGACACCAGGGATCAGGCTTCTGCAAGCTGCTTCCCTCTGTCTTGCTTCTCAGGGCCAGCACCCTCCCCCCTCCCCTCCCCCCTTTATGTGGTTCATACTTCATCATGCAAGGAACTTAAAATTCATCACAGTCAAACATTTCCTTTCATGCAGAATGAGCATTCCCTGCTCACTGGGTCAGTTCCTGGTTGGTGCCAGAGCAATGTTAGTTGTCTTGACAGAGGGATTTCAGTGCTTTCATACGAGAAACATTTCTTTCTTCCTCACAAAGAAGCTCCAGGTGGCATTCCTGGTTGTCAGGAAGCCACATGATGATTCAGGGACATGGTTTTGTTCTGACTTAGGGGTCTGCCCTGTCATCTACATGTATTTATAAAGAAGACATGAACAGACACTTCTCTTAAAAAGACATACAAATGGCCAATAGACACATGAAAAAATGTTCATTATCATTAGCCATCAGGGAAATGCAAATCATAAAACCACAATGAGATGCCACCTCACACCAGTTAGAATGGCTAAAATTAACAAGAGGGGGAACAACAGATGTCAGCGAAGATGTGGAGAAAGGGGAACCCTCCTACACTGTGGATGGGAATGCAAGCTGGTGCAGTCACTCCAGAGAACAACATGGAGGTTCCTCAAGAAGTTAAAAATAGAGCTACCCTCCGACCCAGCAACTGCACTACTGGGTATTTACCCAAAGATATAGACATAGTGTAAAGAAGGGGCACATGCAACCCGATGCTTGTAGCAGCAATGTCCACAATAACCAAACTGTAGAAGGGGCCGAGATGCCCTTCAGCAGATGAATGGATAAAGATATGGTCCATGTATACAAGGGAATATTACTCAGCCATCAGAAAGGATGAACACCCACCATTTACACTGACATGGATGGAACTGGAGGGGATTGTGCTGAGTGAAGTAAGTCAAGCAGAAAAAGAATTATTATATGGTTTCACTCATATGTGGAAGATAACCAATAGCACAGAGGACCATAGGGGAAGGGAGGAAAAGGGGGAAAAATCAGAGAGAGAGGTGAATCATGAGAAACTGTAGACACCAAGAAACAATCTGGGGTTTCAGAGGGGTGGGGGTAAAATGGGGACGGGTATTGAGGAGGGAACATGCTGTGATGAGCACTGAGTGTTATACTTAACTAATGAATCACTGAATACTGCATTGAGGACTAATTATCTACTTTACAATGGCTAGCTGAGCAAAATTTAAAGATAAAATAAAGAGAATGTATTAGCTCATGTAAAAGAAGAAGAAGACGACGACGACGAAGAAGAAGGAACTTCTATTAGAAGCACAAGCCTAGGGGCGCCTGGGTGGCTCAGTGGGTTAAAGCCTCTGCCTTCGGCTCAGGTCATGATCCCAGGTTCGTGAGATCGAGCCCCGCATCGAGCTCCCTGCTCAGCAGGGAGCCTGCTTCCTCCTCTCTCTCTGCCTGCCTCTCTGCCTACTCGTGATCCCTGTCTGTCAAATAAATAAATAAAATCTTAAAAAAAAAAAAAAGCACAAGCCCTCTTCTATAAAGCTGTGGCCAAGTGACTTACGTTATGCTGGCCCATATCAACTGTCACATGGCCACCTCATCTTTGTTTTTTTGGGTTTTTTTTTTTAAGACTTTATTTATTTATTTGACAGAGAGAGATCACAAGTAGGCAGAGAGGCAGGCAGAGAAAGAGGAGGAAGCAGGCTCCCCGCTAAGCAGAGAGCCCAATGCGGGGCTCAATCCCAGGACCCTGGGATCATGACCCAAGCTGAAGGCAGAGGCCTTAACCTACTGAACCACCCAGGTGTCCCGCCACCTCATCTTTGAAAGGAGTCTGGGAGATAGAGCATAACCATCTGCCCCGAAAAAGAGAGGTAAACCAAGGATTTTGTCTGAGCAGTCTCAGTGAATACAGAGCATTATGTAAGTTCATAAACGTAAAGAAAACGGGCACGTGGGTGACTCACTTGGTTGAGCTTCTGCCTTCAGCTCAGGTCATGATCCCAGAGTCCTGGGATCAAGTCCTGCATGGGACTCCCTGTCCAGTGGGGAGTCTGCTTCTCTCTCTCGTCCCTTCCATCTGTGCTCTCTCTCTCTTTCTCTCTCTCAAATAAATAAATAAAATCTTAAAAAAAAATAAAGAAAACAGAACGGAGGCTGATCTATACACTCAAAAGCTGGTGGGGGGAAGGGAGATAAAGACAGCGGAGATGGAGGGAGGTAGAGGTGGACACCAGCCTTCCACAAGCTGCCAGCAGGGGGAGGGCACACCACTGGACACTCCCTGTGGACATGGGGGTTGGGCTGGTGGCACAGTGACATTCTTTTGTTGATGTGGGTGGTAGTTACACTTAACTTGTTCACTTTCCTATAGGTATTCTTACTGCCATAAAAATTTGAGTAAACACACACAAAAAGAGTCCCCTTACACTTGAGAGTTTCTCAGATATTTTATAGCTAATTAGGATTTTAGGTTATACATTATATATGCTTTGCTATGAATACACAGATATTCTGGGTCCCATGAGTTCTGCCTTGTAATTATGGTCACAAATCATGCTGCTTTACGTGTTTGGATCCTGTTGATTTTCTCCTTCTGTTCCCTCTTCTTACAATTTCTTTCCCCACCCCCGTCTGGCTAATAAATACTTACTGATTTTAAGGACTTTGTTAAACAGAATCCTCTTTATGAAGCCTGTTCCGATAGAACTGACCATTCTATCGTTCATGCTCTTGTGACACAAAACCCTACAATATTTCAGTAACCTGATCTGAATGCACTTCCAACATAGGAAACCCTTTGGATGGTAGGGATTATGTTGAATCATCTCTTTACCCCCGTCTGCCAGGAAACATAACAAATGCTTAAATAATTCTCTGCATAGTAGGATTCCCAATCATGGCTCAGTGATTGTCCGTTTTATAGTGAAAACATGGGCTTACGAGTATAGAGCAGACTGTAACATCCCTTAGACATCTGATGAAAATGAGGACATTTTGAGGTACCTAGTTAAGGTTTTTAGTTTGGGTAAAGCAACAGGCTTCAAGTACTTGACTCCTAAGCAATATTTTTTTGTCCCTAGGTATCTGTTTTCCTCCCCATTCATTATTAATGACGCAAATAGTATAAATTAAAAAGCAAAAGTGCCATTTTTGAGTCAGGAAAACCCAGACTTGAATCTCAGCTTTATTCAGGCTGTGTGGCTTTGGACAAGTACTTCTATTGAAGCCTCAGTTTATTCGTCAACAGAATGAAGAATTAATTCAACCATAATGATAGTTGTGCGGATTAATGGAGTCTGTTCTCTGCACTGACGCAGGAGATCCTCAACAAATGTCAAGTGCTCACTGATCTCATCCATCTCCATAATCAGAGTTCTTAAGTTTATCATAAATACCCAATTAGGAAAACCTAATTGCTAGGTCTGTTCATTTTCCATGGTTCTCTATTTTCAAGACAAATACCCAACCTAAACTTTAAACCTAATTTATGCCACTAATTGGTCCGATTGGTGCTGGGGGCGGGATAGGAAAAGGATACTTTTCAGTCTTGTTTCCTTGTCCCAACTTCTGTTACACTTTCCTGGAGGCAAATCTTCATTTGAAAAGTGCTTCAAAGACGAGCATGACTGGCGAACAGTACAGTCAAGTAGGGGACGCTGTCTAGCACTTCATTGTATCTAAGGTAAACACAGCATCACAGATTCACTGACTTCCTAAAGCAGGAGCGGAAAGTGAATGTATTAGTTGGTCAACGAGAGCATGGTGGCACATGGTCTTCGCCCATCCAGGCCCCCCAGCCCTCGCTACTAGCCAGCCGTGCATTTCCTGAGCACACTGTCCTCTGCTGCACAAGGGCCTTCCTCAGAGGGTTGCCCTGGAAAAGCCCGGAGTCCAGCCTTGCCCCTGCTTCCCTCTCTCCACAGCCCCACCTCCAGGACTGATCTCCAGAGCACAGAAGCCCCTTCCTCTGTCTCCAGGAGGAACAAACTCTGCAGGGGGTTGCCACCTGGGTCTCCCCATGGGATCACCCAGAACCCTGCTTGTACTGATCTCCCCTACTCCCTTACCAGTTGGTTTCTCTAGGAAGAATTTTCACAATAAATATTTGCCCTAAACCCTCTTCACTTCAAGGTCTGTTTCTGGGGCAACTCAACCGAAAATGAAAGCAAACCGAGGAAGGAAAAGGGAAGAAGGGAGTGTAGAGGCACAAATCAGTGGACATGGAAAGAAGAGGCCGTGCGGAGACACAGAAGCAAGGCAGACGGCAGCCCAGCCGTCCTTTCGAGACCCCTAGTTCAGACCGTTCCATATATGGGGTATGGGGTATGGGCGGGGAGCCTTGATTCTGACAAGCTGATGAGAGAAAGTGTCCCACAGAGCCCAGAGGGGAAAAGATCCTTTGTGAGAATGTTCAGAATCACAAAGGAGTGTGGGCAAATTTTGAACTCCTTCAGTGACATTCTCATGACAGCGCAGGTAAACGGGATGGAAGGTGAGACCTGATGTCAGGGAGGGCCCGGTTACCTGTATTTTCCCCGACAGGCTTCTAAGGTAAGAGGATGTTTTATCGTATAAATATTTACGTTCCTTTGTGCTCAGCACACTTTGCCTACACAAGACAAGCTGGAAACGTGAGACCTGAATAGGAATGGTCACAGTGCCCGATGGTGCCGCCACTCGTCCTTCGTGTGCTGGGAAACAGTGTGTGTCCACGGCGGGGAGAGAAGACATTAGTCCTTCTTCGGCCTGTTTTTACAAGCACTGAAATACACCCGCCGATTCCCAGGTGCTATTCAATGCTTACTACATAAATACAATCATTTCCTAGTAGGTCTGGGTCTAGAAAGAATAAAATCTCCCTTTTGTGGTGTATGACCTAAGTTTTTATCTCTCAAGTGAGGGCAAGGCAGGCAGGGGCAGGTGGATTTGAAGACAGTCCAGCAAGCATAATCAGCGCCATCTGAAGAATGTGGGAAAAACAAAACAAAAAAAACCACACCTAAGTCCTAAGAGCAGTGACTCCAGGATATTTCTGCAAATAATGAGAACATTTACGGGAAATATTTCAAATCATAGCGCTGAAAATGGAAGTGTGCATTTATCTAATAAGGTGGCTATTTTATTATAAAAGGTTAAATAAATACTTTCAGTAATAGAAACAGCTAACAAAAATGTCTCTCAGGGAAAGGAAAATCATTCCATTTAATTGTATTCCATTTTTGCCCCTGGAGGTTCATCCTGGGGACAATCTCTGGGCTGAGTGTAGGTAAATCTGTAGTGGTTGCCTCTCATTACTCTGATGGGCACTAGTTGCCAAAATTGAAATATTTTTAGTTTCAGACCAGTTGCCACTAGAGTCAAAAGCCCTAATTGTTCATTTAGCCACAGTCTTCTTGGTGAGGAAAGGGTGGCATGGGTAGAGAGAGGCCTTCCGCCCTCAAAGACACTGTTCCGGAAGGTGTGGGATGCCCAGAAGCCATGGAGCTGCCTGGGTACAGATAAGACCCCTCCACCTTGTCATTACGATTATGACTATGACTATGATTGTCTCCAATTCCATGAAGCTCCTCTCCAAAGCGCTGGTTTCATTATTTTACAAATAAGATCTTTCAACATATCAGGTTTCCTCACCAGGGTATGCTAGGAACAGGTGAGCTATGCGTGTGCCTTTTTAACTGCCATACTGATGGAGGGTGAGGCGCTCCTTTCCACCCTCTGCCCGCCCCGGCCATTAAGGCAGGACGATTCCCCGCAATACATCAGGCCGACAGAGTACAAATGTGCTTAGTAAATATTACAGTTTCATCTCATGCTTCAACTGTGAAAACAAATGACCAAAGACGCCGTTCACATAGCAGAGAGGAGGTCAAAATCTCTCCGTGCAGATACTCCACACGCGACGACTATAATACACTTTTCATAGAGGGCTTATTCATGGGAACCTATCATGAGTCGTGGCAGTTCATGACACCATATTTTATGGAAAATTCCATTCTCGACTTGGACACACAGCACTCACTTTTGATTAATGAGCGCCGTAAACACACCCCCCAGCAGGTGTAATACAGGGGTGATAGCCCTAGCCTGCATCGGCAGACGCTCTTTTTCCTTCGTAAAACAAGGGAAGGGGTGTAGAATGAAATCTTCGGAGCTCTCAGCAACACAGCGAGCTGGGTGCACCCGTCTTGGGGACGGTCTCATTACCCACTTATCAGGGTCTGGTCTCCTCCAGCCTCCTTCTTCAGTGTCTGTGCTGTGCCTTCTTTGGCTGCTGTATAAATACCTTCCTAATTTGAATTAAGATAATGTGCTATCTGCACTTGTGAGATGTGGCAAAACGCAGTTAGTACTCACTTCAAATCTCACCAAGTCAGAAAGCAGTTTTGCATTCCAGATAGAGCTAAAAATATTCACCCATTAAAATAGTAATCATCATTAAAATTAGCTCACTGATTTTGCTGATTAATTTCTCAGCGACAAGTACGCTTTCTAAAAAGTTTCAATTAAATTTTTTTTTACAAAACTAGATTTTTTAAATGTAAACTATCTAAGAAGAAAGAGTTCATGAAGGAAATAAAAATAGAAAATTTGAATCTATTGTAATTCCTACAGACTTTTTAAAGTTCGCTCTCAAAAACTGGAGGGGGCAGAGGATGGGCACGGTTGTCGTAACTGGAGTAGGGGCTTGAGGTCCCTGGTCCTCATTTTGGGGGGTGACTCGCATACCTCGGGAAGGTGCTGTATTTTTGTCTGCCCAGGAGAAGGACACTAGCGGGTATAATAAGTATGTGGGCCATCGGAGCCGCCCTTGTGAATTTACACGTTTCTGTGCGCTCGACTTCCCTGCACAGCCGGCACACCCCCAGTTCGGTGGACGGTCGTACGTCAGCGCCCGCGTAAAGGCGCACTTTACAGGCACGGCTGAGACAAAACACTGCGGCTCCCCAGACACAAGTGGCACAGTCTTTTTTCTGTCTGTGGGATCTTTATTTAGCCCCTATGTTTCGTTACTATGTTCCCATGTTATATGGGGTTAAAGACATCAACAGGCGAAAATACAGTTGTTGTTGTTTTTTAATTTTATTTATTGAGAGAGAAAGAGAGAGCATGAGCAGGGGGAGGGGCAGAGGGAGAGGGAGAAGCAGGATCCCCACTGAGCAGGGAGCCGAACACAGGGCTGGATCCCAGGACCCCCGGATCACGACCTGAGCTGAAGGCAGACGCTGAACCAACCGAGCCACCCAGGCGCTCTAAAATACAGTTTTGGTCAAGCCTATTGCAAACTGTGTTTTCCCTCAATCCATTAAGCAAATCAACCCCTGACTATAATCTTAAGAAAACAGGCCAAAGCAAATGCCTCTGGTTTTAAAATACATTAACCATGTTTAAACTAAAAAAGGGGACACTAGTTATAAGACAGAAGCCTGTTGAGAAAAGTACAGAATTCAGAGATCAGGAGAAAATTACA
Organism: Mellivora capensis; assembly: GCA_004024625.1. Taxonomy (NCBI): domain Eukaryota; kingdom Metazoa; phylum Chordata; class Mammalia; order Carnivora; family Mustelidae; genus Mellivora; species Mellivora capensis. Next base: position 25,768 of record PISX010007224.1, read on the forward strand.
ATGGGCAGTTGTGTTTAATGTTTGTGTGTCACTCGGTACTAATTAAGGCAATAAAGCATCCCTTAGCTGTGAATGTTGAAGGTTTCACATTATTTATCATGGACATACACTCCAAAGCCACAGTGAAAGCCAGTATGTCAGCAATGAGTACCGTGTTGTAATGGCCACAGAGATACTTCTGACCCTTCTCAAATAACGTGTAGATAACTGGCAGATCCAGAAAAGATGTAGATGCTTAACAGAATGATCTGGTGTACGGCAGGCAAGAAACGGCAGCACATAATCCAAGGGTGTCCATATTTCCACCAAAACAAGACTCACATCTCTTTCGCATTAAGAAGACACAGACAACGGGCAGTTCTGTATGTTTTACTTTCAAATGAAGCTGTCACAGCGTCCAGCTGGTTTTAATAATCTTTTAGATTATTCTTTAGAGCTTTGGTGAGTTATTTTCCAAATTTGGGGGGACTATGTCATTTGAGGAACACACATCTTGCTCTGTCATCTCTTGAGCATGTTGATTGCAGGAGATATTAAATCGGATGTCACAAAAGATCACGCAGGTGTTCTGTGACACCGTGTCTGAGGTGTTTACCATCTGAGAAAAGATCACCTGATTTCTCTCCTGTAACTGGACACGTAAATCGGGTCTGGCATAAGGGGATTCCGTGAGGAATTACCAGAATGAAGTCCTCTGTGTATGTGGGTGCGTGTAGATTGGTAGATAGAGACAATGAGGCCAAATATCTCACTTGCCACTTATTTTCAAGTCTGGGCTCTTACTTAAGTCCAGAAACATATAACAGTAAAGATTCCGATCTATTTTAGATCTACCATACCATGCGCACCTCCAGCTCTCACCTTTGCGTCTAGCAAATCATCTTCCTTTCAGTTCCTGGAATAATTAGAACATAAAACAGGAATGTTCCTGGCCCTCCAAAGGCATTCCATCGAACTCAAACCCAAATCTAAGCCCTGGGCCCTGGCCTCTCTCCCTCCTTCTGTGGCCCTCCGAGCTCACTGAGTGCCTGCCCTCGCCTACACCCACTCCCTTCCCTCTTCAAGGCACCTGTGCCTTCCCTTTCTTCTCCCCGGGGTGACCTTCCCCTGTTCTTTGCAGACCAGCTTTGCTCAGGGGATTGTCGGGGGCGCCTGGGACTCCCCGGAAAGCTCGGTGATTGCCTGGAGCTGGGGCGGGTGTGTGAGAGCCCAGCTTCCGTCCCTCTCACCCAGCCAGCTCTGGGGTCATCATGGTCTTCAGAGCCCACTGGGAAAACAGGACTCCCCTGAGCCTCCAGCTTCTCTTTCCCAATTTTGCTGCCTGGCTCCCAGCCTGGCTTCTCGTGGAGGGAGTCTCCGACAGGTAATTTCCGTATTAACCCTCATCTCCAGGCACACCTCTGAGGAACTTGAGCTCAGACAAAATCCCTGGGCATCTCAAAGGCCACCTTCCAACCCCTTCCCCAGATCCCATTCAGGCGCTCTGGGGGCCCCAGAGAATCCCGAGGGAACAACATCCTCAGAGCTACACGTTTTATATTGTCTGGCTCCATTCACTTTATGACACTTATCTAGGATTATGCTTCGTTTAGTTGGATATTATTCTCCCTGCCGTGTTATAGCTCCAGGAGAACAGCAACGTCTCTCCCTTCACTACTGTGCTTCATGGTCCCCAGAACACCCCACAGGACGGCAGGCTCTCCATCGCTGGAGGGAGGCAAGAGATGGTCTACAAGGGGAAGGTTGACCTCTCTCCACCTGAGGTGTCAGGTCTCCAAGCTGGATTCTTGCCTCTCTCTTCCCCCAGTCTAGCACTGAGAACGGTGAGCTGTGGGCTTCTGGGGGGTCAGCACAGAGACTGTGCGGATTCATGAGGGAATGAATGAGTGGCGTCCTCGAGCCGTGGGTTAGACGTGCCTAATGCCTTTCCTGGTGCCCAGATCTAAACCACCATGGGAGAATCACATCAGCACATGTGAGGTTGCTGCCAGGCTCAGAGATTTTCTCCCCCGAGGTGAACTGGGGCAAGCTTGCCTGTCAGCCCCCCCAAGTAACTGTCAGGGAAAGTGGCGTGTGAAAAGGCCAGTTGTCCTGGGGCTCAGACGCCAGGGCGTCTGTTTCCCACGCTTCCCAGGGAGGAGGTTGGTGGGGGAGAGGCGGGCAGAAGGAAAGCAAGCTGTGGCCTCAGGACGTCTCACCCCCTAGCAAAGGTCTGTGACAGAGTATGTAGACGAACGGAAGTCACAGTTGAGTTGTAAGTCCGTGTCTGGTGACACAGTAAGCCAAATGATAGAGGAATTCCACGAAGATTTACTGAGCATTTTCTAAGTCCTAAGCACTGGTCTGGGTGTTGGGGATATAAAAGTGTACACAACAGATGCCTTTACTGCTTTCTTTTGGTTTATATTCTTGTTGGCTGAGAAAGACAAAAGCCATATCCTAAAAACCATAGTGAGCCGGAAAGAGCGATAGCGACAGGACTGTGTGGGAGGGGCACGGCGGGCAGAGGACATCCTCTGAGCAGAGTTGAAGGCAGCCAGGGCGCAGTCCCTGCAAACATCCGTGGGAAGCAAGGACGAGAGGTGCAAAGGCCCCGTCTCTGCAGTGGGGCAGTGGGAAAGCAAGATGAAAAAGTTGTGTTAACGGGGCCCCATTAACACAAGGCTAAAGGGCCCGGAGTACTTTCCCTCAGGACCCAACCCAAGAAAGGAGTATCAGTTTCCATACACACACGATTGCTCTTGAGGTGAAAGGCTGAGTAAGACCTCCTTTTTCTGTCCTAGGTCAGTAGCAGAATAGTAAATGGCGACCCAGAAACTCAGTTTCCGTTATTCTTACAGGAGCTTTATAGCGAGTTATGGATTCGCCTGGGGGAATGTCAGAACGTGGGGCTCTAGAGATTGGCAGCAAAGTAGAATTTAGGTGTGACGCTCCGTCATAAAACTCAGTCTAGAAATAGAGAAGACCTCTTTCTCCCTGGTGGCGGAGCAGGAGGCTGGCTGAGGACAAAGCAGAAGCTGGCACCTGGCACCCCCTCTCCACCCGCTCCCCTCGGTAATGTGTGTGACATTCCTCAGGCACCCCTGACTGCCATAAAGGAGAAACGAATAGTTAACTTAACTTGCAGAGATCACAATCATGCAAGACAGGAGTCTCCCTTGGTTTACAAATGTCCTAGAGATCTACAGACAAAGAAGTTACCCTACCAATAGCACAATTTCCAGAGGCAAATAAATAACTCAGTTCCTCAAGCCCTAATGTCACCCTCCCCTCCATAAACAAAACTGAAGGAGGCTGAGGTAGAAGGAATGTAAATAAAGTTAAATCTCTTCTGAACCTAAATCTCACTAACAAAGATGCTTGATAGCAGGATTGTGACATCCCACCAGGAATCTCCCAACTCTCTGGATGTTAATGGCTTGCCAAAAGACAAGGTTGATCAAGCTGCAGGACCTCTGGTATCCCTGCACCTTGTAGGCCCTCTTTAGCATATGAAAGCTCCATTGAAACCTCCCTTTCCCTCACCTTCCCCCAAAGGCAGGGTACATAACCTGCCATCCCTCACAACCCTGGGCAGCATCATCTCCATCTGCCCACGGGTCCTGTCCCCATGCTTTAACAAACCACCATTTTGCACCAAAGATGTCTCAAGAATTCTTTCTTGGTCATAGGCTCGGGACCTCTCCCCACCGAACCTCACCTAGGTTCTAGAACTTCATCATCACCATATAGATAAATCGGGGAGTAACCTTGGACATGAAACAACTATTCACCGCGTACCAAAAAGATTCTCTGTGAGAGCCCTAAATACTATGGTTTCCTCGGGAGCCGTGAAAGAGGGCTGTGGTCCCCTCCAGAGGAAACCAGAGCTGTGGTTCCACAGTGTGTGCTGTCTACGGTGAAATTTTGTTTGGTTTTAGTTCATAAACATTTGTGCAACATGATGGCAAACAATCAGCTTCAATTCTTAGTCCTATCAAACAGAGGGTACCCCGGTGGATTGGAAATGTATGAATAACTGGATTGTGTGCACGTGTGTGTGTGTGTGTGTGTGTGTGAAGAATGTGGTTGTGTGCGTGCATACCATATGGTCCAAGCCCCCCTGCTCTAGTCCATCTCTATTTAAGGCTCAAGTCCTACAGGGACAGATGAGCTTGCTTCGAGCATCTGGCCCAGCGTCCTGCAAATGTGGCCACTTAGGAATTGTGTGCTGAAGATGGTGATTAGGTTGATGACAAATCTGGCTGTTGAGTAGAAAGAGCTTATTGATTGGTTTCTGGACTTGTTACCCAGCTTTTAAGAAAAGGGGGGGCTTTGCTCTTTTCGTTTGTTTTTGAATGAGTAAGTTCTGTCATATACTTAAACCACGAAGGCTGCATTAAAATTAACACATTCTAACCTTGCTGGGATGTGTGTGTATGCTAGGATTCTTGGCCAATACCTTCTGGGGCGTCCAGGAGGCAGCCAGCTGGCTGAAGGAGGGGAAAGCTGCAAGGTGTTCTCCTGGAGCAGGGGCTCTGAGCGTATTTCTGTGCATCTTACAGACTTTCTGTAATTTCTCAATCCTGGGCCTCAGAAAATTGCCCAGGTCAGCACTTGGCACACCCCTCCAGCTAGAATCTCCCTCACTAAATCTTGCTGTAATGGATGTGATTTAAATATTTTTTAAAAAGGAACTGGAGAAATCCTTTGTAAGCATCTGAGCAGAGCTGCATATGAATCAGAGCACTCTGCCTCCCTCCGGGTTTCCTTTCTGTAGGCTGAGTGCTTGAAACCTTTCCAAGAATCCGGCCACCTTTTACAAACTCCGTTTATGACGGCAGCTCCTGGGATGACTTACATTCTGTTCTCTGTGTTACTCAAAGAAGCAGTACCTATTCCACTGAGCTGTTTCAAGGAATTTATGAAATAGGAGACTGGGAGATGGGGCGCTACAGAGCAAGGATTCAGAGTGGGTGGGTTTCAACACTATGAAGGACTTTCCTAAAAGGCAGGATTAAATAGAAAAGAAATGGCTGTCCCTGGTTCCCAGGAAAATTCCACTTTTGGAGAAAGTTGCTGCTATCAGCTGAGATTTCAGACAATGAAGTTCTGATTGGAGCATCATTGGTACGAGGTGGCAATGATAATTCCAAGAAGGAATGTTCATTTTAGTTTCCAGTTTTGCTGTAGTCAGGATTTTCATTCAATTAAGAACATGTTCATCGATCGCATTTTGTGCCAATAGGTGAGGAAGGTAATCAGCCTTTCTTCCGGGCACTCCGAGGGCACAGCTGCCCAGAACCACACAAACTTCACTAGTGGTGCCAACAATGGGGTTGACTTTACATTTTCTGCAGGGTTGGGATTTTTGGTATTTGTTGTAAAATATAAGAAAGATATGGGCAATAATATAATGAACTCCAGATTTATCAAGTCTTCAGGGTTAGATATACATGTTTCAAACTTTTTTTAAAGGACATTAAAATTTACCGGTAAGTTTGAAGTCCCTTACTGAGCCTTTTCCTCCCCTTAGAGATCACGAGCACCCTGAATCTGTCATCCCATTCCTATTTTATGCTACACTCACGTGTTGTGTTCACAAATTCTATACTGGGTTGTTTTGTCTGTTTTTTAAGTTTTCTTGTTCGAGTATGGTTAACACGCAGGGTTACATTAGTTTCAGGTGTAAAATATAATGACTTAATTCTATACATTTCTCAGTGCTCTTGATCCCCTCCGTGTGCTTCACCCATGCCCCCTCCACCCCACCCCACCCCCGCAACCACCAGTTTGTTCTCTGTATTTAAGAGTCTGGTTTTTTGTCTCTTTTTTCTTTGTTTGTTCATTCCACACATGAGTGAAATCATACGGTGTTTTTCTTGCTCTGACTGATTGACTTCACTTAGCATTTTACCCTCTGGGTCCATCTGTGTTGTCGCAAATGGCAAGAGTTCACTCTTTTTTATGGTGAATGTTCTCTTGTATGTTTATATACCACATCCTCTTTGTCCATCCGTGGGTCTATGTGTACTTGGGTTGATTCCATATCTCGGCTAGTGTAGATAATGATGCAGTAATCATGCGAGTGGCGAACGGTGCGGGGGGAGCAGAGAGAGAAGGACAAGCAGAATCCACACTGAGCACAGAGTCCAACGCAGGGCTCAATGCCAGGACCCCGAGACTATGACTGGAGCCCAAACCAAGAGTTGGACACTTAACCAAATGAGCCACCCAGGCGCCCTCTATTTTTCATCTTTTGAGGAACCTCCCTATTGTTTTCCTCCGTGGCTGCACCAATTTTCATTCCCACCAACAGCGAAAGACCCTTCCTTTTCCTTCACACCCTCACTAATGCTTGTTGTTTCTTGTGTTGTTGATTTTAGCCATTCTGACAGGTGTGAGGTGGGATCTCACTGTGGTTTTGATTTGCATTTCCCTGATGATCAGTGACGTTGAGCAACTTTTCATGTGACTGTTGACCATGTGTACGGTCTTCTTTGGAGAAATGCCTACTCAGGTCCTCTGCCCACTTTAAATCGGATTAAATATTTTTGGTCTACTTTTCATTTTAAATGTTCATGTGCTGTATAGTCCATTGCTTAGGCAGCTTTTTCCAGAAAGTTTCGGTGAATATATTGTATTACATGAGCAATCTTTTGAATGGTTACATAGTATTTTGCTGTATCAATTTCCCTGTTTGCCGGTTCTTCTGTTATGCTCCTGTGGACCAGTTCTAACCAGTGCTGGTAGGAAAGGGTCTTTTCCAAGCCCATCTTTTTTAAGAACATGCGTTGCGGACGCACTGACCTACATGCATCTAAGCAGTCCAGAAAGCAGGCAGATGTACGCTGTGCCCCAGTCCACCAAGGGAGCTGAGTGGCTGAGCGTGTTTGCCTCTACAGCCTTGATCTTGGAAGTAGAAACCAGGAGGAGCTCAGCACAACCCACACCACATCACACAAGCATGAGATGGTGGGATTCTCCTGGCAGCTTCTGAAGATGTCAATAACAAAGAGAGGGTCCACAGCTCTGTACATGTGAAATCCCCCCAAAATGTTCTTTTTTCAGGAAGCCATTGAGTTAATGCGCCATTACTAGTTTTTAAAAACTAAAATAAATAAATAAATAAATAAATAAATAAAAGTGTATTATATTGGCTGATTATACTTTAATGTATCCAGTTAGAATTTAAGGAAGAATTAAATGCTCCTGAGGGAAACACAAAGGTTGCTACAAAAGAGTGGCCATGAGAGCAGCACAGGACTGGGGACTTCTGGCCGCCCTCTGCCCTTCTGTTGCAATATCGGCTCCGGCTCTGGGGCTGGGTTCTTTCTACCACCACCTCCCTGCACACATGCTCCCGTGTCCTAGTGTGGATTACCTGCTCCCGGAGCTCCGGTCTTTCTCTGCTTTCTGCATTCTACTTCCTGGGCTGTCTCCCCCAGGTCACCTCCCGACACTTCAAAACATACACAAAAACTTTAGCTCTCCTGTTACATTTCACGAAACTCTCTTACCTGATCGCTTTTTTAAAATATATTTTATTTATTTATTTACTTGACAGAGAGAGACAGAGATCACAAGTAGGCAGAGAGGAAGGCAGAGAGAGAGAGAGGAGGAAGCCGGCTCCCTGCTGAACAGAGAGCCAGATACGGGGCTTGATCCCAGGACCCTGGGATCATGACCTGAGCCGAAGGCAGAGGCTTTAACCCACTGAGCCACCCAGGCGGCCCCAATTGCTCTTTTTATCATATATGGAGTCTGCCCTTGTTTCAGAGAGGCAACACTGTATCATACTTTTATGGATATTTATCATTATTTTTGTAAACAAGATTTCTTGTGCTTCTTTTAAGGCTCTGTTGCCAGACTTTCCCTGTGTTACAGTTTGCCTGTTTATTCTTTTTTTTTTTTAAGTTAAGTTCAAGGGTTTCCTCAAATACCTAAAAATGCAATTTCTCAGTAAAACTGAATATTCATCTTCAGTTTTATTGGATGCTGCCAAACCGTTCTCCAAGAGACTGTAGCACGTCAATGTCACGAGCAGAGAAGACAATTCCTGTGACCGCCCTCACCCACTAGAGCTGGTCATCGCTGGTGCCCCGGATACGGCATGGCACCACCACGCCTTCACGCAGATTTCCCAACGTCTTAGGGGATGGGACTCAGACACTGAGCGCCCTGGATCCCTTTAATGTCGTGTGTTCTAGCTGGTTCTTGACTGATGTACCTTAGTGTTAAATGTCTCTTCCTCAACTGCTTACATTTTTAGACCTTTAATATATACTTTGGTCTTTCTTGGATAAGACATATATTCTTTTTGGGGTGGATTTTTTTTTTACTGAAATAATTCTTTTTTAGAATTGTTTTATATATATTTATTTTTAATCTAGCTAGCAAATAAAAATGCATTGAATTAACATATTCGCTATTGCTTTTGTTTGTAGAATTCAACATTTTAGACTCTTGAAAAGAAATGTATGGTGAGTTTCAGTAAAAGATCCTTTGTTCTCTTATTTGTGCTTTCTGCATAGATCTATTTATCCAGTAATACAAATGGGAAAGCCCCGTGCTACACAGACTTATTTCAGCTGCACATGCTGGTACTTTCTGTCCTTATAAAATGTGAAATATTCTCATGGGAAAGCAGAAACATGCTTATTGGCATTTCTAAAGGGCAGTTATATGAAAGAGTATCTTTGCAGGACTAGGGTACTCATTTGAAAGACTAGAACTAATTAGGATGAATTTAATTTATTTTCCTTGATAAAAATCTTCAATGGTAAATTTTGAAAGATGAGGGAAGAATTTGTGTTACTTTAAAATAAAATGTGATTTTTTTTTTAATCTAGAATTTTCACTTGGACCAAATCAGAAACATATTTATCATTATTCTCTCTCCCTGGGTCACATAGACACATACACATGCCAAAACTATTCCATCAAAGTCTAACACTTCATTACCCGAGTGGAGTACTATTTTTATCAGACAATTCAATTATGGAATGACTTTCATTTTTATTATCTAAATTATTTATTTCTCTCTATATACATATGTATGTGTATAGATAGATCTTTTGTTTATTATAGTATCTACATTCTATATAGATGTATGTATCTGCTGAAGGTTAACTCGAGAAAATAAAGAAATTATCTTTGGTAATTATTGTGGGAAGTTATAGGAGAAAAATGATTTTGTCAGTTTTCTTTTTGTTTGCAGCTTGTTGGACATGTATTTTGTGGATTACCATAAAACCCAATGTTTGCATATTCGTTGCTATGAAACTGGAGATGAAGTTTCTTCAAGAATATTTACTTCTGGAGGGGCGCCTGGGTGGCTCAGTGGGTTAAGCCTCTGCCTTCAGCTCAGATCATGATCCCAGGGTCCTGGGATCGAGCCCTGCATCGGGCTCTCTGCTCAGCAGAGAGCCTGCTTCCCTCTCTCTCTCTGCCTGCCTCTTTGCCTACTTGTGATCTCTGTCAAATAAATAAATAAAATCTTAAAAAAAAAAAAGAATATTTACTTTTGGAGACATTTCTGCTTCTCCTCGGCTCTATGTGCTGGACGAGAGCAGTTTGGTGGGCAGGGGAGACTTCACAGTGAGCCGGTGGAAAGGAGACATCCCTGACGGGGCCGCAGGATGTCTGGGGATGTCTGGGGCTTGCTTGCCTGGACCAAGACTTGCTCCAGGATTGTGATGCGTCAACATTATGCGTCAACTCAACTGATTCACAGGGGGCCTGGCCACCCAGTTAAATGTTACTCTGGGCATGTCTATGAGGGAGTTTCTGGATGAGCCTGGCATTTGAATCAGTGGACTGAGCAAAGCAGAGCCCCCTCCCAGTGTGGGGGCTCACCCAATCTCTCTAGGGCCTGAAGAAGACAAAATGTGCAGCACAGTCGGATGTGCCCTCTCTGCCTGGCAGTGGAGCTGGGACACCAGGCTTCTCCTGTCTTTGGATTGGCATTGACCCCAGCAACTTCCCAGGTCTCCAGCTTGGTGAACCGTGGGACTCCTCAGCCCAAATCAATAGCATGGGTCAGGTCCTTGTTGTAAATCTTCTGCAGGGTAGCCCAGTGGTTGTGTTTCTCTGGAGAACTCTAATACAAGAGTCATTTAATATTAATATCTGAAAGAAACAAGATTCAGACTATGTACTTTTAAAACACCCAAGGAGAAGCTGAGATGAGAAAACAAATATTGACTCATCTTAGTACATAACAGGCGTTCACCCTGTAATAAGGGAAGTAAAATTTTAAAAAAGAGGAAACTGCCTCGGAACTATGGCTTGTGAAAATGTATAACTTAAACAACTTTTAAAACTACTTTACAAGTTCCCCCTTTTTTTTCTTCCAAGAACATCCATTATGACGTTGTCTAATAAAAAAATCAAACACTTAGAATAAGGGACTTTGTTAAATATTACCAAAACCGGTTATTTGAGAGAATATAATTTTAACCATTTCTATACTATATCAGAAGTTCTATGACAATTGCTTTTGAATTGACTTAGGTTACTTTCTTGATGTATTAGTAATGGTCACTATTCTATTTAGGAAAACAACAACAACAACTGGGACACCTGGGTGGCTCAGTAAGTTAAGTGTCCTCCTTTAGCTCATATCATGATCTGAGGTCATGAGATTAAGGCCCAAGTTGTCTGGCTCCCTGCTCAGAAAGAAAACTTTGGTTCATTCATGGTATACAAAATATTATTATAGAATATCCACTAGTTCTTTAAAGTCTTGGGGTATTTTTTAAATATTATTTTGAGAATTAAAAAAAAATTACTCCCATGACTTCTACCTGAATCAATGGAACGAAAAGCCAAATGGCACTAAAATAGTGAGTCTTTGCTCTTTCTCCCTTCTCCCTTTCTCCCAGAATCTGCATCAGACCTCACATCAGAAGGGAGCAGTGCACACTCAGTAAGACTGTTCTCTCTCCTTGCAAGTAATCTTGTGTGAAGACCTCAGGAATCATCTTTCTTCATCTGGGTATTTATCTAGGAAATCTGTCCCACCTGAAATCTTTCCTTGTCCCTTTCAATGACACATATATCATAAAAGCAGGAAGTATTACCCCTGAAATCCTAAATTCTCTTCAAGTCTAGTTCTTACAGGAGGAACCCTCCCGATATTTCTACATCTTTGGCTCTATCATATTGATTGGCCCAACCTTTTCCTAACATCTTACTTCTCCTGTGATTTAACTTTGCTTCATTTCTCTACTTTCCAGGATTTATATTTTTCTAAAAGTTAATCATGGCTGTACCCAATTTGCTGTAACCTCTTCTTCACTTTTTAGTGATCACTAAGGGATAAAAGGAATAAAAAATTTTTAAAAAATTAATGAAAATCCCCAATACACCACATTCCAATTAGACATGATCAAAACCAAACACGTTTGCCAATCCTAGCTGAAGCATCTCTTTTGTTGACTAGGGCCTGTGTCTCCAGGCTAGTGCAAATCATTCAGGACTGTTTGTGTTGTATATGCCAACAAACCCAACTTAAACTGGCTTAACAAAGATGGGAAAATCTCAGCTCATGTAACAGAGGTGTCTACAGGTGGAGCTGTTTTAGGATGGACTTGATGCAGGGCTCAAACTGTATTACTAAGATCCCAGGGCAGCCTGGGCTGCCCCATGCCTTTCCACTGGCACCATTAAGCCCAGAGGTCCTCTTCAAGAGTTAGCAGCACACATTTTCTCACTATTTGGGGCACCCGGCTCTTCACCAATCATTACATTCTAGGGGCGTGGGATGCACTGATCAATTTCAGCTGATGGATCCAATCCAGGGAGCTCATTGTGGGGTCTATCCCCTCAAAATAGGAAAAAAGGAGAGGTTTCTTTTATCGAGATTTTGGGTTCTTTTATTACTCAAAGTAGGAGAATAGATGTCGGTCAGCTAAAAATTAATGTTCTGAAATTGGAGTCCAAGGATATTTGGGGTTTTGTGAATTGACTTCAAAGAGTCTTGAAATTGTATGTCAAAAAAATATAAGGGAAAACATCCATATCTTTAAAAATATTTAATTGGCCTCAAATCAATGGCCACCACCAGCGAGTCTGTTAGAAAGGAGATTAAATATAATAATATGCCAAAGACATATCATCACTATCAATTATCTGTGATTACTTTTCTTTCTTTCTTTGAATAGCCCATTTCTCAACAGATGAGGATGCTTGATACATATTACCTGATTTAGATAGATATTTAGACAGAAAATCAACAAGACATTTGTATTCCATTGTGGCAAGAAATAGGTTATTATAAAGAGATTATCCAAAATAAATATATGACTTTGTATTCTGTGAGCCTGCTTTTAATAGTTTCTCTTTTCATTAGTGGGAACAAATAAAACATTGTAAGAGAGATCAAGAGCATTGGAAACACTGGAAAAGAGAAAAACAAGACAGTAAACTTGTAATAAACTGTCCTTTAATGGGACCATTCTGCAAATACTTTAAAAATCGTAATAGTAATAATGGCAATAATAATAATTAGGGCTTTCAGTCTGTAGTGTCTTTCTACTAAGGCCTATAAAGCATTTCGATATAATGGGATAATATTCATGACCAAGGGATAGCCATAGCCAGAAATGCCCACGGCACTTAAGCACTAATGAGGAACTCTGGCATTCCGTGACTTGTCAAAGCATTTCCTCTAAGTACTTCTCAAAGATAGGAGCACCGTCAGTGTTGGCTGGAAGCAGGGAGAGGGAAAAGCAGATGAATGGGCTCAGCAGACAAGGCACAGAGTCTTTTTCACTGGTCATCAGTGACGGGACGCGCTGAATCCACAGTGTTTCATGCCCCCCTGAGTCTCCTCATCATACTCAGAAGTTGGCCCAGCCTCCTTTCCCCCCATCTGCTTGGTGGCTGCTTCACTTGGTTCAGGACTTCACCTTTTTCTTGGAGTAAGCTAACTGACTCAAACTAGAGTGAGACTTCTGAAACACAATCGGACATCCCATTTCTTAAAATTTCAAGTGGCTCTCAAGCTGATTCAGGGTGAATGCTCCCTGCCTTCCACAACTGGGCTCTGTCTAAATTTCTAGATGGTGGTCTTAGGAATCCTAGCTCTGGAGTTGGCCAGACCCTGCATCTGCTGCATTAAGTAGCTCTGGGGCTTTGAGAACCCCTTAGCATGTTTATGCAACAACTTCACCTATAAAACTAAGAGAAAAGTGAATCCTACTTTGTTGACATGCCCTGAGAATTAAGGGAGAAATGAGGGGCTCAAGGAACCCCAGTGTAAGTATTCACTGAAATGTCTGGCCAAGATCATCCTCTCTGAAGAGCTCCATGGGAGCTGGATATTAGTGGTGCTTGAAGTCCACCTTCATCCAATGCTGAGCTGATGGGGGGCCCTGAAGGCCACCCATCTGCTGGGTCATAGAGCTAACTTCAAGGCTCTGACACCAGCATCACGCAGAAGCACTCAGAGAAGAGTAATCCAAAGGGGTGGGGGTTTGAACTTGGGCTTATAGAGCATTTTAGCAAAAGAGCAATACATTTGTACAGAGTGGCAAGCCTAAGGAAAAGTATTTTGAGTTCCTAGGGCAGCAAGTTAGAGGGAGGTGAGTCTCTGGGGAATCAGTGGGAGGTAAAGCCCAGTTAGTGGGTTTGACACAGAAGTTAATAGACCCTTCTGTGTCACCTCTGGGCTGATCGGGGTCTAGGGCTAATTCTGGTGATTAATTTCTGTCTTTCCTGGAGGGGAATGGGGCACCTTTGTAAACTTATGTGCTATTTTGAGGCCAATGAGGCAGACGCCTTCTCTTCTACCAGCTCCTTCTCAGTCATCTTCAGCTTAGAATAATCCTTCTGCTAAAGTGGCACAACTTGGGGGGACATCGTCGGAACCCCTTCCATGTCTCTGATGCTTTCTTGGAGTTCAGTCCGTCCCGACCCGCTCAGTAGCCGCTGTGCTCACGGATCACGTGAAATGCTCGATAAAGGGACGGCTGGCCCAGGACACTCTGTTTGTCCAGCTTTAGTCCTTTGCCCTCTGAGATCTTTTCCTTCTGTCTCCTTTGACATCTTTCTTTCCTCTCCTCCTCTTAATTGCAGTTCTCTGAGAATTCTTCTCTTCCAGTCCTGCCGACTGACCCCTTCCTGGAGCCCAGGTTCTCGCCCTCGAACTCCAGGGCAGCGCACCAGCAGAGGCAGTCTTGTTGCAAGCGAGCCCTGCCCCCGCCGTCATCCCCGCTCCCACCTGCTCCCTCCCGGCCCTCCTCCTGTCCTCACAGAGGAAGCCACAGAGCCTCCAGGCCAGACATGCCGTGGTCACCCTCCATTCCTGCCTGTTCCTCAGCACCTCCTTCCCAGTCACATCTGCATTTCCCGCAGCTCTGACTGCATTCCCCGAAGCTCCTTCGTTCCGCCTGCATCGCTGCCTGAGCTCAGCTTCTCGTCACGTAGTCCTGGGATTGCCCCAGCAGCCTGAGCCCAGCTCTTCCTGTCACAGATTTCGCCCTCCTAGATTTATTGCATCTTCTGTGAGCCAAGCGTTCGTATCAAATGCAAATGTCATGCCTGAGTAAAGGACTGAACATCATACCATCTTCCTCAGTCTCCCCGATTGGAGCTGCAACTTGGGGCTGAGGAGAGGATGTCCCCCGCCCTTAGGAGATAACACCGGCACTGTGGGCGGCTTCTGGGGTGTAGCAGGTGTCTCTCCTGCAGGAAGCTCTCTGATACCTGTGCCCAGTTAAGGGCTCCTGGGACCCGAGGGACACAGCCACCCTCCACACATGGACCCACGGAAAGGAAACCAGATGAGCAGTCTGAGAAAGGACAGACAACACCGGCTCCCTTTGGCTCCTCCCTGTCTTAGAGGCCTGCTTCTCTGTTGCTTTGGTCTACAGGACAACAGGATCTTCTACCTTAAGATGTGCAGCTCTGGCATACCGGTTCTTCTGAGCTGAAGGCTTTGGAAGAGATGCCAGGGGAGGCTTTCTCTGAACTCCCCCTGCTGTGTGAAGACAGATCCTCCAAAAGGACCTCAGTGTACTCGTCCCCTTCCCAAGAGTTTCACCAACCAAGAAGATTGACTTGTCACAAGAGAGGAGACACGAAGCAGACGCCCCACTCAGACAGACAGTCACAAACCCTCTCCTTCCCCTCTCTTCTGCTAAGGGACCGGCCACGTCCCCGAAGCTGTTCACTCCCCTGAGATGCCTCCACCAGACCCTGTCCCTACAAGGATGGCATCTGGGCCTGAACCTAAGGCACCCAGGGTGTTGTTCATCTACCTTGGTATATCCCGTGTGCATGTGAGATACCCATTTGCTTTTTTTTTTTTCTTGTCCATCTGTCTTTTATTATAGGAGTCTCATCCGAGAACTCCAAAGAGTAGAGGGGAATTATTTTTCCTCCCCCACCGTACCGCGTCTCTCATAGTGTTAGTAAAAGGACCCCTTCCGTTTGACCACAGCCCTTCTTTCTCCAAACACAAAACGGGATATTTGGGTTTCAGAGGACAGATCTGAGCACTCAATGCCAGGCTGTTGCACAATATCCGGTCCTGCCCTCGGGCATTCACAGGATGTGATTCAGCCTCAGAGAAGCCGAGTCTGGGTCCCACCTACCGGTTCACTCAGCACTCAGTCCCGTCTGCATGCCGCGGTGGGCCCTCCCCCCGAGTCCTCCTGCAGCTCTGTTCCCCCCGGCTAGACCATACATTCCTGCAGGCCAGACATGGAGTCTGAACTATTTGGGGACTGTCAGAGCTTAGCGGGGTACCTAGCACGTCTCCGTCACCCCACAAGCGTTGAATGAGTGAATGAACCCATTGCCTCCTATTTCGATTTATCGTCATCAGGCAGGCAATACTTCCACGGCTCAGTAATGAAATTACTGTTTTAATTATTCTTGTAAGTCAGAGATGTGGATTAGTTTTCCCCAACTGTTGCCTGGGCAGAGTGAAATGAACAGGTAAGAGCAGGTGACCAGGCCCATGGACCTGAGACGGCGGGCGGGTATCATGGCAGGTGCTCCCGGTCAGGCCTGGTGCTGAAGAACCTACAAGCACCCCCACTTCTTTCTCCCAACAGCCCCAGGAAGCAGGTGTTAGTTACCCCATCATCTCCTGAGGCTGCTGAGGCTTGGAGACCAGGTAACTCACTTAGATGTTCCTGTCTCCATGTCCTGCCCAAGCAGCTCAACAGAGACCCCTCCGGAGAGGTCCTGTTGACACCAGGGGGACTTGGAAGCAGGAGACGCAGCCTTGAACCCCCAGCGTGATGCCCTTCTGATGCTTGGACCCATGTGCCCTGACACTGCATAATACTCCCGGAGGAATTAAAAGTGATATTTCAATATTTATCACAACGATTCTTTTCTGTGCCTTTTAGTTTCTCAGGACATATTTATTTTTTCATTACTTTCTAAGGGAAGCAAGTAATTATTGGGTAGTACACTAACTTTATTAAAATCATTAAAACTCATGGAAACGCCAAATATTTCAAGTTACGCATAGAATTCAGTATAAAGAATACGGCTTCTTTGAAATGCTACTTGAGGAGGTGAGATTACCAAGAACACAAACAAACGAGAAACAAAGATGATCACCAGAGCTCCCAGTAAGAATGCAAGTACTGTGGGAACCCAGGTCAGGAAGGTACTTCTGAGGGGTGAAAAGGGCAGATAAGATGTTAGGGGTAGTTCATGTGATGTTGTTCAATCAGACTGAAGCCATCAGTGTATTAACCCGATATTTGGCCCTGGGCTATGGAATGTATATTTACCGTGCTTTGGTTTAAATGTTGTTAAAACTGTGCACAAGATCATAAACTGAAAAAACCGTAAGGCCATCATGAGCATGAATGTGGTGGGAAGAATCCTTTCTTTAAAACCCAGATGGGGGAGTGTCTTCCTGTGAAATTCATTATTTCCACGTTCTCATGTTTGGGTCTGAGGGCCTCGGTATAGATGTGCACAACTTTGAAATATTAATTACATTCAGGATTTTTTTTATAACATTAATAAAACCCTTATGTATAGGACATTTTTCCAAAAATATAAGAAACTCCCCACCCCACCCCCCAAACTTCCCGCCTTCCCTCCTCCTTCCTCTCAACTCTTTTGGAATATGTGCAAAACATTTCCAAGCACAGAATGTACTTTTCTTCAGTGTAGTCAGTTTTTCCTCATGACCATTTATATAAACTTTGGTAATGTTGAGAACAGAGAATTCCTGCAGCAACATAAATAGCTCGCAAGCGCTCTGCCCTTGACCCCGACCGCACCGAGGGAATAATGTTTGTAATTACGGTATTCCGTTAGGGGCCCGTAACCAACAGACGCCGGCATGGCCACTCCTGTTTCCTTTGGCTGGTCAGCGGTTCCAGCACTGAGGCACAGCCAGCCCTGAGCCGATGACGGGAGGCACTCCGGGATTGGTTGCACTGTCTAGTGCTGGGCATACAGCCCATGTTCACCAGGAAGATATTGACCGGGGTAGGAAGAGAATCATCCCCAAATTGAGATGCAGGAACTGGGAAGTCCTCTCAAAATGGTTGATGCGTCCTCATAGACTGTGGGCGTCTCAGCTCTGGTTCTGGGGAAGCATGTGGAAACGCCCCAAGGGAAACAATATGCTGGACGACTCAAATTACGGCCTCAGAATAAACATAGATTTCTTGAAAATCCAGATAATACTTTTTTTGTTCTACCATTTTCTCCTTTTGATCAGGGTTAGGTTCACTGGAAAACACAAGGTTTTCAGGCTTCACTGTTCATAATCCATTTTCTACATTTTCTTCTCCCTAAATCCACTTCCTGGTGGAATGTATGAACTTTTTAGCAAACAATAGACATCTCAATAATTCCTACTGGTTTGGTGGGAGCAGCTCAACACAAAACAATTATCTTTCATCAGGATGATGAAGTGAGGCTGTAGGAGGAGCTCATAACTCTCTAGAAGGCTCCATCTTCTCTTTTAAATTTTATTTTATTTTAAAGATTTTATTTATTGAGAGAGAGAGCACAAATAGGGGGAGGAACAGAGAGAAGCAGGCTTCCTGCCAAGCAGGGAGCCCGATGCGGGGCTCGATCCTGGTCCCTGAGATCATGACCTGAGCCTAAGGCAGATGCTTAACCGACTGAGCCACCTAGAAGTCCCAGAAGACTCCTGGCCTTTCTGTGATGATCTGGTTCTAGGCGTACTGTCCCACACAGGGACCTCTGATTCCCCACACTGATGCTGTGATACTGCTCTGGAGCCCATGTAACAATTTTCTGTTTAATTCCAAAAGAGCGTAGACGTCTCTGCAAACAATCACGGTATTTTCCCTCCTTGGAAAAGACTGGTGCAATGGTGTGTATTCTTTTTTTTTTTCCCCCAGTTACCAAAAATCCTTAACTGAAATGGAAAGACAATCGTCATGTTTAATATTCTTTTATCACAGATAGGAATCTTCTCCTTCAGCTGCTTTTGGATGATTCCTTCAGTCTTTAAAATCTCCAAATTTTGTGTTTAACTACTTTGCATTACATTTTAACTTGTCAACGAACTCTCTCTTTTTTAGAATTGGAAAGAATTAAAAAAAAAAAAAGCCTTTATAATAAGAGAAGATTCTGGTTTTATTTATGCCATGGCGAGGACTTTAATTATAAACACAGAGTGGGATTTTCTCCAGCCCACCCCAATACTCAATGAAACAGTCGGCGTAGATGATTCTAAACACTGACAACCAACAAGTCACCACCAAAGTCAACCAGCAAGTTCAAGATGGTAGTGGGAACAGCCAGAGCAGAAAGAAGGAGGGAAACCAGAATCTCCATCAGAACCATCCCACACAGCCCCTTGAAGGCAGTGCACGTGGCTCAGGGCTGCCTCTAACCACCAGCAGCCCACTCTGCCCTTCCTTGGTTTTCAGTGAGGTTTTGCCTTTCAGGCCCCAGATGCGCTTCATCACTAGGAGACACTCAGGATCAGAGGAGATGCCCCTCTATAATCATTCCCTCTGTCCTGAGCTCCTGTAAGCACTTACCTCTCTGTGGACAATGGCCACAAGGGCCTCCCTGGTGGTCTTTGTGCCCTTCTCCTGGGAGGTCTGAATCCTGGTTCCTACTCCCCACCTCTTGCTTTGTTCCCTTCTTATCCTGTGGTGTGATCAGATCACTGTTCTTGAACGTCTGTGGGAAACTTTCTTTCTTTCTGTGAAACTGGAAGAAAGGAGGAGTGGGGGCTCCTGTTTTTCTTCCACGGCCAATAGAACTAAAATGATCACTCACTCCTTTCACCACCAGCACCAGAGTCTCCGTATGTCACCCCAGTGCTGTTCCACACAGCTCGAGTGCTCTCCAGGTAGAGCATGGCTATTTTACGGTGGTAGGATGCAAAATGAGGTCATATTTAATAGGCACAATATAATCATCGCCCTTCCAAATACTTTCTTTCCTTTTTCTACTTCTTTCTCCTAAGCTTACAGAAAAGAAAAAAATGTTCTTTCTTATCAGAGTCTAACATGAAGAATAGGCTGAGATATTCCTGTCGCTGAGTTTTGTCATACGTACCATGTGGAATGTATTTTCACAGTCCTTCTTTGACGGCGCTCCGTGCCCTCACGGCCACATGTTGATGGCAAGCATTTAGCATTTCGGGAGCACAGCCCTGTACACTTTGCATGAACACCAGGAACAGGACCCAGAGATTGAAGCATTGAATAAGTCTTTTAAACATGCTTCTGAGACACACAAGATCATCGATTCTACTGCCCCAAATGTGTTTATCAAGGAGCCTGCATGGTTCTGCTGAAAGTAAAGCCTGAAGGCGGCCATATTTCCTACATGGAACCATTTATATACAGTTTGGGGATCAAGGGTGAGCACCTGATACAAGCCAGCCGGGTAGGCTGGTCGTAGCCTATACTTGTAAGATCCAAAAATTCTCTCTCAGGACTTGGGCCTGAGATTACAGAGAAAAGGAGACACAGTAGCCCCTGCTTATCTGCAGTTTCACTTTCCATGGCTCCAGGGACCCACCCTTAACCACGCTCCAGAGCAGATGGCCCTCGAGAACAGCCCACCCCTCCACCCCAGTGTCCCCTCACCCCCCACACTGCATCTCATCACATGGGTGTTTTCTCACCTCACATCATCACCAGGAGAAGGGTGAAGACAGTGGAAGAGGCTCTTTTGCAAGAAAGACCATATTCACATAACTTTCATTACAGTATATTGTTAAAATCATTCTACTTCATCATTAGATGCTATTGTTGGTCTCTTAATGCAATACACAAATTAAACTTTATCATAGGTACCTATGCATAGGGAAAGACATGGTGCACTCAGCATTTGGAACTATCCCTGGTTTTAGGCATCCTCTGGGAGGGTTGGAACATATCCCCGCAGGTCAGGGGGAACATCTGTATTTAACGGTGGAAGCTGAAATACTAACAAAAATTATGGTCAACCTTCGAAAGTACAACAAGCTATTCCTGTCCCAAAAGACATTAATTTCCTAGATGATCCTTATTTTTTCCGAAAGGAGACGCTTAAACTAAAATATTAACACCATTTTGAAAATGTGATGGTATCTTTCAAAATGTTTGGGATGGTTGTCTTCACAGGATTTGTCAAGAAAAATATGAAGAGACTAAATGGGAAAATAAGCTGCTTTCACTGGAGATACAGCTAACGAACAGTTGGCTAACTGAAACCATTTTCCTTTGACATTTCCTGCCTCCCTTGAACAAAAGGTTTCCAGACTCTCCACAGCTTGACTCTGAATGAGCTCAACGATTAATTTATCTGACGAAAGGTGCTCCATGCCTCACTATGTCCTTCGAACAAAGAGAAATTGATTCTTCAATATCATTGTTTTCACATGGTAAGTGGTAGCACAAATGGTTCATTTATAATTCTCTAGGCATAAACCTTTAGTTTATGGCAGGTTATTGAAATACTTCAAGCTGTTTCTCATGATCTCATCAGCAGCACCCAGACAAAGAACTAATCTTATCAATTCTGGAGTAGAAACATTAAAACAAAACAAGGTGACTTTCGTTTGTCCATGTGCCCCATAAAGGACGGCTATGCCTCTGAATGGGGGAGCCCTTCCGATACTGTGTGTGTTTTAGATGTGTATTCTTGAAGAATGTTTGCCTCCTCCAGCTTCATGACTGACCAGGAGCTGCCCTTGATCTTAGGTGGTTTGCCACCTATGCTTTGGTCTTAATTATCTGAGTTTCAGTGAATGCTTCATCCAGTAATACACATATAGTATATGTGTGACTTGATTGAGTTGTAATGGATGGGCTGACTTGTGCTACAGTCTGACTATTTGTGTCCCTGCCAAATTCACATGTTGAAACCTAACCCCAGTGTGATGGTATTAGGAGGCAGGGCCTTTGGGAGGCCATTAGGCCATGAGAGGGGACCCTCATGAATGGGTTAGTATCCTTCCAGAAGGAATCCCAGAGAGCTCCCTTGCCCCTTCCATGATATGCGGATGCAGTGAGAAGGCGCTGTCTGTGAACCAGGAAGTGGGTCCTTACTAGATACCGGATCTTCTGGCCCCTTGATCCTAGGCTTCCAGCCTCCAGAACTGCTAGAAGTATATTTCTCTTGTTTATAAGCCAGACTGGACATCTACGGTATTTTGTTGTAGCAGCCTGAAGGGACTAAGACAAATTGTTTTTCCCAAAAGATATGCTGAAGTCCTTACCCCCCAGCACCTATAAATGTGAACTTATTTAGAAACAGGGCCTTTGCAGATAATCAGGTTAAGATGATGAGGTCATCCTGGAGTATGATGGTATCCTTATAAGATGTGAAGAGACATGAACACAAGGAGAAGGCCGTCTGAAGAAAGGTAGAGACTGCAGGATGCATCTACAAGCCAAGGAATGCCAGGGATTGCTGGCTGCCAGCGGAGGCTGAGGGAGAGGCAAGGAACAAACACTTCCTTTGAGCCTCCAAGAGGGAACCAAGCCTGATGAACTTTGATTTCAGACTTCTGGCTTCCAAAGATGTGAGAGAATGCATGTCTGCTGTTTTAAGACGACCAGTTCATAGTAATTTGTTATAGTAGCCTTAGGAAACTCATACATGTAGAAATGAATGGATTTTTTTCTATATGAAGTCAATACATGAAACAATCAGTTTTAAAAAGGCAAACACTTCTTGAAATACAGTTAAGATTACTGAGTCTCAGGGCACCTGGGTGGCTCAGTGGGTTAAAGCCTCTGCCTTCGGCTCAGGTCATGATCCCAGCATCCTGGGATCGAGCCCCACATCAGGCTCTCTGCTCAGTGGCAAGCCTGCTTCCCCCTCTCTCCTTGCCTGCCTCTCTGCCTGCGTGTGATCTCTGTCTGTCAAATAAATAAATAAAATCTTTAAAAAAAAAGATTACTGAGTCTCTTTATCTCCGTATTTGTCACTCACTCATAATTTTGTGCATGTGCACATCTATTCTACCTAATGGGTTTAGGGCTTATCTTTATATGGAGATCCAGAGATGATTATATATGCCCTCAAACTAGGTAAAATAGAACAGTACAAACAAAAATCAAAGAATCCGATTAGAGAATGCATTGTGTATTTGCAGGACTTCTCTGTCCCTTTCTCTCTCTGGTATGTTACTAAGCTTTCATAGAACCATGGTATGGGATGCCCAGGTTTGAATGATTTTACACAATGAACTGTATGTAAATCAAGCGTTAAAAAAATCTGTTTTATTTTTATGGAAAATTGTTTATTCTATGACTGCCAACAAAAAGCTTTATTCGCATTGTTTCCAAAAAATCCAGAAAACAATTCTTATTTTTATACATGTGTGAGTGCTTTTATAGAACCATGGGATGCTGAGATTATGGCTTATTCTCTGAAAAGATCAAAAAGGGGGTTTCATTTCTTTGCTATTTTGGAATTCCCTGAAGAAAGGGCTTCAGTTTTGACGGTTGTCATATTCTCCAGACCAACTGCCGTGCCTGTCATTATGATGAATTAATAAGTATTGATTCTAAAAAAAATTATTATAGTGATCATTATAAGTAGAATGTTCATAAAATCATTCTTTCTTTTTAGGTCACCAGGCACTTCTGTCTTGGCAGCATTTTGAAGGCAGGCACAGGCCATGTTGAGTGCCACATTATTTTTTCAATGTGAGGTTTTTGTTGTTTTGTTTTCCTGGTTGAAAGCAAAGTCCACATAGCATATAGGTTTTCAGAAGTATTTTTTCTCATTGAGCCACATATATTTTAAAATATGTAAAAGTAAAGAGACATCCAAGTCTACTGTCGGTCTCAATGCTCTGCCAAGATCCGCTATTGTTTGTTGGCTGTTCAGGAGGCCAAAAAGTATTTCTGGTGTCTCTGAGCTTGAGTAATGTCTGCAAGCTTCTAGGTTTCCATCCTACCTAAACAGGGTAAGCACATCCATTGTTTGGACAAGGAATGCCATTCTGATTTATTGTTAGTATTTGAATATTGATGGTCAAATGCACTTGTGGTCTCAAGGGAGAAATTTGTGTACTTTATTTCCAAATATACATTGAGGATTTAAAGTATAATATGTGTTTATCATTGCTACCTGAACACACACATCTGTAGTAATGCTTGTGAAAACTATTAATTGTATATGTAGGTATGATTTCAAGAACTTTTGAATAGTTGAGTAGAAAAATACATTAAAATAATGTAGTATTAAGGGCCAATCCTTTGGAGTGTTCCCATAGTAAGGCCATTATAACTTTCTGAGTCACAATATTTAAATCAAATATTTACTTTGAAATAATAATACAAAGTAGGTTAAAAGAGATTTGGTTAAATTTTAGTTCTCTTCAGAATAATCTGGTGCATTGCCATTTATGTGGAAAATATTCTTTTTTTAAAAGATTTTATTTATTTATTTATTTGTCAGAGAGAGAGAGAGCACATAAGCAGGCAGAGTGGTAGGCAGAGGCAGAGAGCGAAGCAGGCTCTCTGCCCATCAAGGAGCCTGATGCGGGACTCGATCCCAGGATGCTGGGATCATGACCTGAGCCAAAGGCAGCAGCTTAACTGACTGAGCCACCCAGATGTCCCGAAAGTAAAGTATTCTTCAAGAATTATATTGAATCTGGATAATTTAGACATGAATGTCTCAGAAGAAAGAAAGAAAGAAAGAAAGAAAGAAAGAAAGAAAGAAAGAAAGAAAGAAAGAGAAAAGAGAGTGGAAAAGATAGGAAAAATCCCCTTTAGCGAATATTTCACATTTTATGAGGTTGAGTTAAAAAAAATAACAACTGTACCATATTAAATTTTCTCAATAAGGAAAAATTCCAAAATTTATGCCATACATGACAAAGGAGCATGGGAAAGACATACCAAGAATAGAACACAAGTGTATTTTATAAAAATTGTAAAGAAAAGAACAAAATGATAGGAAAAAAGAGAACTATGTTTATTCTTCTAATTAATCTTCTAAATATTGTATTTCAGTCATTACAATAAGAAATTCCTTGAAGTTGATGGAGTAAATTTCAAATTATTGCTATGAACACTGAATCATTTTCAGTAGTTAGAGATAAAGCACATTTAAAGTTGTCCAAGCAGTAAATCCTTAGCACGAAGTTTGTTCTAGAAAAAAAGGCTTCTGAAAATCTCTTCCCTGAGTTACATTCAGCCATGCACCAGAAGGCTCCTAATATCAAAAACTGTGCCAGGTGGGACCGAGCCTCTGTTTGGTGTTGCAAGGATGGAAAGCATGTCAGCAGGAGCACATCTGTAGCAGACGGCAATGGGATATTACTGTTCTTGAATAAAAAGTCCAACTTTGAAAATTTGGGCCTGAAATTCTAACAGAGTTGTCATGGAAATCATTTGGGGATGGTGCAGGTTCAGAATTATTCTTGTGGACCAGAGAGATCCATTCGTATGAAGAAGCACCTTCAGCCTTCCCGTCAGCTGTGCGTTCATTCTAACATGGTGCCGTTCGTTGTCTCAGTCAGCTCTGGCTGCTGTAACAAAACACCACAGACCTGGCAGATTCAACAACAAACATTTATTTCTCACAGTTTAGGAGAATGGGAAGTCCCAGATCACAGTACCAGCACACAGGGGTCCTGGTGAGAGCTTTCTTTCTGGTGTGCAGACGGTGACCTTCTTGCTGTATCCTCACAAGGAAGAGAGAGAGAGAGAGAGAGAGAGAGTGGGATCACGTCTGTGTGCCTCTTCATAAGGGCATCAATCCCGTTCATAAGGGCCCCACCCTCATGACTTGATAACTTCCCAAAGGCCCATCTCCAAATACCATCACTAAGGATTAGGCTCTCAACATCGGAATCTGGACAGGATGGGCGTAGGCACAAATACTCAATTTATAGCCAAGGGTTAGGTCAATATATGTATTTCCCGTTGGTTTCTACAAAAGTATGGGACAGTGATCTGACCTTTGATTTTCAGAACAACATTCCATACTCGAACTCTTGCCCAAATTTAAGGCAGGGGAGTAAATAATATATAGGTAAAATTTCATTTTTTTAAATTTTTAAATCCAACTCACCAATATATATTACATCACTGGCTTTTGAGAAAATGCTCAATGATACATTAGCTGCATATATAACACCCAGTGCTCATCATTTCATTTATTTTTTAACTGTTTTTTTTTTTTCTGTACCTTAGGAAGAATTTCTATCAGTGTGAAGAAATAATAGGAAATGAGTTAATTTAACCTTAAGACGAATGTCTCCTAAATATTAGGTCTAACCTAAAATAGAGCTTGACTTAACCAAATTAGTTTGACTCAGAGTCAAAGTCAAACCCCATTCAGTCACCTCATAGTTGATGCACCATTTTTTACCCTCTACCATCCTTCTGTGCCCTCAAATCCTACTACTGTCTTTATGGCTTGCACCACTCTATACACACTGGTCTCTGCTATTCATAGAACATTCTAGACATCCCTCCATTTGCTGTTACACTGTTGCTTGCCACACTCTTGCTTTCCTTCTTCTTACTTTCCTTCCTCAAGTCTTCAATTATCCATGATTTCCTCACCAGGCCTTTCCCTATCCCATTTGTACTCATTTTCCACTTGCAGTAATATCCTACCTCTTCCTCTCCACTTTCTATACCATTCCACAGCTTTTTCATACCATAGAACTCAACAGCTTTTAAAATATTATGTAATTTATTCATTCTATTTATTTAATTTATTAAGCTCCATCAAAACAAGATTTTTTTTCTTTCTTGTTCCCTGATACATACCCAGGGCCAGAATGGTGCCTACCCTCCAACAGAGGTTTAGTAAATATTTAATAAATATATGAATTAATCCCCTGAATAGGTAATACTCCTCATTTTTGCTTTATTTTTCCTATTCACCCAAATCACTACAGTTTTTTTTTTTTTAATGCTGCTTAAGAGCTACTTTGAGAAATCATTGCGCAAGCAGAGGGGCATAAAGGCAAATGCAGTTCCTGACTCTACAAAATGAGAAATCAGAGAGGTATGGTGAAAGGTGACTCTGTGGCAGAGAGTATCACATCTCACAACAAGTTCTGTACATTTCTAGAAACCTGGGACTATGACTATTTGGCTAATAAAGACCATCCCTCTACCATTCTCTTTAAATAGAGGATATGAAACCATAAAGCCAGTATTCAAAAGCAGAATTCCAAAACTGAAGTTAAAGATATAAAGTTCCTTGATACAAAATTCCCCCTCGCACCGTCTTCCGTGGCTCCTCCTGTCAAGAGAAGGCACATGGAGGAGTCTAGAGGAGGCCTGGAGGTCTCTGGATGGGCTAATGCCCAACCAACACGCACATGGATCTGTCATATAAGCAAGAAATACAATTAAATCATGCAAAGCCACTAACATTGGGAGTTAATTCTTCAGAGTAGCAAGAATTATCCAATAAATCCACTCCTCGCTGACATATATATATTCCTTGATATTAGAGCTACATGCCATCCATCCTCCTAAACTGAACAAACCTACATACCGAATGAACAACTGAATAAACAAGAAGATGCCTGTGGCTTGTCACTATCATTCTTCAACACCTCTACAACACGGTGTTGTGTTAAGCAGTCTGACACATAAAATTCAGGTCTAGAAGTGACTTCAGAATGCAACTCATCATTCCTCCTAATTTTATGAATGATTAAATTGAATCAAGCAGTTAGAAACAAGCAAGACTAAAAGCGACCACTCCCTGCTATCTGCTCATTCAAAAAAGGCCCTTTATTTGCAAAGATCACTCTTTATATGCATGTAAGTGTGCAAGGATGTAATAAGTGTGGGTAATGGTATGCATTATATGTTTATAAACAATTGGATGTCAAATTTCTATTTTTCTTGTCTAGCTTTATCTAATTTATTTTCTAATTTGCAGGTAATTTTTTAGTATAATTAATCTACAATATACTGTATGTATTTCAAGTGTGCAATTTGATGGGTTTTGACATAAGAATAAACCCATGAATCCATAACCACAATCAAGTAATAAACATTTGCATCACCCCCAAAATCTCCTGTCCCTTTCAGAATCACTCCTTTCCTCTCACAGTGCCTCACACCCAGGCAACAGCTAATCTGTTGTCTCTCAGTAAAGATTACTTTGCATTGATCAGAAATTTACACACTTTTGTACAAAAGGAATCACAGACTACATACTCTTGTGGTGGGGGAAAGTGGGCTTCCTTCACTCCGCAGTCATATAGAGATCTACCCATTTTGGTGTGTAGCAGTTGTTCATTTGTATTTAGTCCCGAATAATATTCACTGAAAAGATATATTACAATGTGATTATTCGCATATACTAAATATATACTTTAATTTCTTTTGAATGACTACCTATAGTCATAGAGTAGACATGTGTTTAACTTTTTAAAAAACTGATAATATGTTACCCAAAGTAGCAGGGAATTTTACGTTCCCACCAGCAAGTACTCAGTTGCTTCGCATCCCTGACAACACTAGGATGGTTACTCCCTCTGATGGTAGAGGTTCTAATGGGTTATGGAGAGGAATCTCATTGTGGTTTCAGTTTTCACCTCCATAGTGACTACTAGATGTTGAGTATCTTCTTACATACTTATTTGCCATCTTAACAGTATCTTTCAAAAGGCATGTGTTTTTAATTTCTCTCAAGTCTCACATCGATTGTGTGTGTGTGTGTGTGTGTGTGTGTGTGTGTGTTTTGTTTTGATTTCCTAAGAAATCTTGATCTAACCCAAGGAAATAAAAATTCCTTCATTATAGTCTAGAAATTTTATGGTTTTAAGTTTACATTTAGACCTATGACACATTTTGAGTTAATCTTTGACTTCCTCTTTCTTTTCTTCCCATATGAATATACAGTTGCTAGAATACCATTTCTTAAAAAGGTTATCCTTGGGGCGCCTAGGTGGTTTAGTTGGTTGGGTGTCTGCCCTCAGCTCAGGAAATGATCTCTGGGTCCTGAGATCTAGCCCCACATTGGGCTCCTGCTGGATGGGGAGTCTGCTTCTCCTTCATGCTCTGCTGCCCCCCGTCCCGCCCACCTGAGTGCTCTCTCTTTCTCAAATAAAGAAGTTAAAAAAAAAAAAAAAAGATTATCCTTTCACCACTGAACTGCCTTTGTAGCTTTGTCAGAATTTGATTGACTACATGTGTACAGGTCTATTTTGAACTCTGTGCTCCGATTCATTGATCTATTAGCCTATTGATTCCAAAACCACACTGTCTTGATTACTGTAGCTGTAGAATAATTTTCAGTTGGGTACTATTTGTCCTTCATTTTTATTCTTCTTCCAAGTTGTCTTGGCTATTCTAGGTCTTTGCAATTTCACATAAATTTCAAAATCAGCTTGTCATTTTCTACTAAAAAAAAGTTCTGCAGGGATTTTGGTTGAAATTGCATTGAATCTAAAGATGAATTTATGGAGGACTGCTATTTTAACAATAGTGAATCTTTCAATCTAGGAATGTACTCTATCTCTCCATTTATTTAGATCTTCTTTAATTTGTTTTAGTAATGTTTTGTTTCAGGGGACAGAATTTATATATACTTTATTAGATTTATCTCTAAGATTCATATTTTTTATTCTGCTGTGGTATTGTTTTTTTTTTAATTTCTATTTTTGAGTGTTTATTTCTAGTATACAGAAATACAACAATTTTTCCCAATTTTTATTGCAGTAAAATATGCATAACATAAGGTTTACCATCTTACCCCCTTCTAAGTTTACAGTTCATTAGTATCAAGTACATTCATACACTGTGCAACCATCACTATTATCCATCTCCATGGCTCTTCTTGTCTTGTAAAACTGACTCTACACCCATTAAACAATGACTCCACATTCTTCTCTCCCCACACATCTTGCCATCCACCATTGTATTTTCTGTCTTTTGACTACTCCAATTACTTCATATAAGTGAATTCAAGCATTATTTGTCTTTTTGTGACTGCTTTATTTATTTTTTTAAGAATTTTATTTATTTATTTGAGAGAGAGAGCACAAGCAGGCAGAGCAGCAGGCAGAGAGAAGAGGAAGCAGGCTCTCCACTTAGCAAAGAGCCCAATGCGGGCCTTGATCCCAGGACCCTGAGATCATGACCTGAGCTGAAGGCAGAGGCTTAACCCACTGAGCCACCCAGGTGCCCAAAGGCAGTAATGACTGCTTTATTTCATTTAATACAATATCTTCCAGGTTCATTCATGTCATAGCATGAGTCAGAATTTTCTTTCCTTGTAATGCTGAATGATATTTGTTGTATGGACAGACCACATGTGTTCATCCATCTATTTGTGGGAGGAACTTGGGTTGCTTCCACATGTTAGCTACTGTGAATATGCTGCTGTGAACATGGGATATACATATCTCCTCAAGACCCTGCTTTCAGTTGTTTTGAGTATATATGCAGAAGGAGAATGTCTGGACCATGTGGTAATTCTATTTTTAACTTTTTGGGGACCCATTATAGTATTTCCACAGTGGCTGCCCCATTTTTACATTCCCATCAACAGTGCACAGGAGTTCCAATTTTCCACATCCTCATCAACACTTGTAACTTTCTGGAGTTTCTGAGAGTAGCCATCCTAATGGGTATGCAGTGGTATCACCCTATGCCTTTGATCCACACTTCCCTAATGGTTAGTGATGTTGAATATCTTTTCATGTTCTTATTGGCCATTTGTATATCTTCATTGGAGAAATGCCAATTGAAGTCCTTTGCTGATTTTTGAATTGGGTTGTTTTGAGTTGTTGAGGGATTTTTTTTTAAGTTTTTATTTAAATTCATTACCGAACACATAGTATAATATTATTTTCAGGTGTAGACACAACAAAAGAATAAATACATAAATTAGACTTCATGAAAATTAAAATCTTTTTTTGCACCAAAAGACACTATTAAAGAGTGAAAAGGTAACCCACAGGACGGGAGAAAATATTTGCAAATCATATATCTGATAAGGGATTAATATCCAGAATATAAAGAGAATTCCTAAAACTCAACAATCATTTATGTTTAAACTTTATATTTTTCATGAAATCTAATTTGTGTATTTATTCTTTTGTTGTATGTGCCTTTGGTGTCATATCATTGCCAAACCTATTGTAGACTTCATAAGATTTTCTGTCAATGATCATGATTTACCAAACAGAAAGATAGTTTTATGTCTTTATTTCCCATCTATTTTTTTTTCTTCCTTGGCTAATATGAGGACCACCAGAACAATGTTGAATAGAAGTTAGGGGGGTGGAGAGCAGGAGCCCTATCTTTGTTCCTGTTCTTAGAGATTCAGTCTTTCACTATTAAGTACGATATCAGCTCCAGACATTTCACAGATTCCCTTATTAGTGTGACAAAATGCCTTCCTATTGCTAGTTTGCTGAAAGTTTTTATCAGGAATGAAAATTGAATTTTGCATCTGTTGAGTTTTTTTTTTTTTTAATCTGTGATGTGGAGACTTATACGGATGGATTTACTCAAATGTTCAACCAAATTGAATTCCTGGGATAGATCCACTCAAATTTAATGTTGGATTCAATTTTTTAACATCCAATTAAGAATTCTTACATCTATGTTGATGAGGGATATAGGTCAATAGTTTTCTTTCTTTATAATGTCTTTTATTTCAGAGTAATGTGGGACGCATTGTTTCAATCTCCAGATGATCAGTGTGGCTCTCTTTTATATTTTGTATCTCTGGTTAGCATTCTCAATCTTTCGTCTACCCTCTGGAGCATATGGAAGATACTTATGGTTGGATATTGTTATAATGCTCTCGTCCACCAGTTCTATCATGGGTGTCATTTCTGTGTCTGTTTCCACTGATGGATTTTTCTTCTCATCACGGTCATATTTTCCTGCTTCTTTGTTTGTCCAGTATCTTTACTGGATGACAGGCAATGTGAATTTTACTTGATTGGATCCAAGCTGTTACGTTATTCCTATAATACTCTCAATCTTTGCTCTGGCATGCAGGTAAGTGACAGTAAAAGAGTTGATTCCTTTTAAGGTCTTATTCTAGACTGTTAGGCAGTCTATAGTCTGGTGTAATTCTGCAGCACCACTGAGCCAAGGCCTTCTGAAAACTATCTGATGCCCATGGATTACAGTTTCCCACTTTTGCTGGTGGGAACACAGATTATTCTTGGTCCTGTGAGAGCTCTCGGGATTATTTCTTTTTCTCCTTTTGTGTGCTTTTCTACATGTGTGAGTTCATTATGACTCAGCTGGACATTTAAGGGGCCTCTGTGGGTCAATGGACTCTCTTTTTGGACTGTTTTTCCCACTCCATACTCTGCCCCACAGACTCACACTGGCCCCCCTGCCATCTCAGCGCTGTCTTCTCAGCCCAGGCAAAGCACTGCACTATACTTGGGTCCTCCTCCCTTCCCCCACACTTTGGCCTGGATCCTCACCCATGAAGAAACCTGGAGCAGCCATAGGGTTCACCTGATGTTTTCTCCTTTTCAAGGATCATTTTATTTCCTGATGTCCAATGCTTGTATATTCTGTTCAGTCTTTTAGTTTCCCAAAGGAAGGCGATTTTGGTCCCTGTTACTCCATCGTGGCCAAAAGTGGAATCAGTCCTCTAACTTAAAATTAAATGTATTCTCTTAATTTCCCGCATCTAACCAAAGCCTATCATTTGATGATATTGCCTCCATTCATGAGATTTTAAAGCAAATATTTGTTCTTACTGGCCCAGCATCTTGGATTCTCTAAGGTGTGGGCCCACGTGGTTTATAAATAGACTGTATTCACATATTGGGACCTTCTCCAACAACTATGTTGCTGACTTGCTTCTTCTGAAATTGATCTTAGAGCAGCCTTACTCCGCCAACGTTGTCATTAAAGCTTTTTCCTAAAGTCAATAGAGCCTTTTTCAGCATTATCATTAGCATAATTTGTCCTATTAATCAAGGTCTGTGTTTTAGAAAGGGATATCAGCAGTCCACCCTTGATAGCATTTCAATGGTTGCATCTTAATGCAATTGTTGCAGTTGTAATTATTTTCATCTGTCTCTCCTTTTAAACTACAAATTAGAACAACCTATTAAAATGAGAAGTAATTACACACATTAAATAATTTTTTTACTGGCTTTGGCTTATCTATTGTATAAATTCAGGTGAGAATGCAGAGTCCTATATTTGAAAGTGTTGTAGGCTCATGGTGGAGCATTTATATTTTTATTACAATATGTCAGACTTTATACTTAGAGACCCTTTGGGACATACATAGACTTCATGGGAGCTTTTGGGCTTATATGGAAAATGAATGATTTTAGAAAGGTAACTTGGGAAATGTCTTCTTGTTGTGTTGTTTCCTCTTGCTAGCAAATCTGAATTTATTTTGGAATGAATTAGTAGCATGCTGCCATCAAACATGAGTGTCTGCTCTGATAGCCATCCTTCCAAGTCTAACAGCATATTCTGGCAAAAACCATTGTTGAGTATGAAAATCCTAAGTCATCACTTTGAAGGCCTTATAGCTTCAATATATGCGATGTGTCAGCGACCTCTTTTGCAAGAGGGTTTTTTGGGGGGTTTTGTGGGTTTTTTTTTTTGGTTTTCTTTTGTTTTGTTTTGTTTGCTTCCTATAATTTTCTCATAAGGGATACAGTTACAAAGGAGCCTATTTCATGTAAATGAATTGCACGTTTTGACTCAGGCTGCCCTGCTAAATTTTACACTTGATACTTGATAAATAAAAAAATGAAGATTTAGAATGGAGAAGTGTTAAAGAGACAGCACTTCCCTCCTAGAAAGAGCTTCCTGCTGGAAAAACTGAGCATGGTTTCATCCGGTGGCTAGGAATCTAAAACACAACAACCAACTGTGATTTGGTGTAGAGAATGATTTAGATAATAAATATGCCCAACGCCCATTTCTTTTTCAGTAATCGCTATATTTAGTTCATTTTAAATGGGACAATTTAACACCTAATATAAAACACCATGTCTAATGTCTCTGAGACAGAACATGATTTTTTTTTCATCCATATACTAGTCTTTAGTTCAGAAGAAACAGTTGGCTATTTAAACAACTCATTATGCTTAGTTAATAGTTTTAAGTGTGAGCATTTTAAGGAGAAACAGAATATCATTCTTCCAAAGACCAGCTTTAGTTTACTCTTTAAAATAATTTAAAAAAAATTATATTTCCTACTTCCTAAGTGAAAAATACAGCCTTGTTAAAATGGCACTGATTCTCTCAAAAATGTTTGAGTATTTTATTGAATTGATATGACTCCCTTTTTTATCAGTGCTATTTTTCTTTAGAAGGGCAATCGTTTGAATTAAATTGATGGCTCGATCTTTATCCAATCATTCTGTGCTCTGAAGCTTTCAGATGCTACTCCCAACAGAAGAAAATTAAGACTTTCAGCATACTTAAAATATATAGTTTTTTTTTTTTTCGAGGATCTCCCTAACTCGAGAGAGGGGAAAATTCCCTGACAGCAAGTTGCTTCAAACATGTTCAACCTGGCTCGATTGCCAAGTTTCAAGAATGGAGCTCCGTGGTCTTCCCTTCCCTTCCTTTTTCTTCTTTGAGACTTTACTGAGCTATGGCTTTTTTTCTTTTCTTTCATGATGATGTTTTGGGTACTAGGAAGTAAAGAATAAAGCCAAAATCTCCTTAACTCTGACAGATTTTGAATCACTTTCCCAGGGCTGCCAAACAAATGGCCACACACTAGGTGGTTTAAAAGAAGAGAAGTTTATTCTCCCACAGTCCTGGAGTCTCAACGCCGATTCCTCCAAGATGGAAGGTCCCTCCTTGCATCTTTACAGCTTCAGGGGTGCTTGTCAACCTTGCCTTGCAGAGTCGCTCCAATCTCTGCCTCCCTAGTCACATGGCATTCTCCCTGTGTGTCTGTCTTCATTGGGAATTTCCCTTTGCATAAGGACATGGATCATACTTCATTAGGGTTCACCCTTTATCTTCACTTGATTATATTTGTAACGACTCTCTTTCCAAGTAAGGTCACATTCATAGGTACAGGGACTTAGGACATCAGCATATCTTCTGGGGGAAATCCCCATAACAGAATTCCACTCCACCAAATGACAGTTGATGAAATTGACACATTATTCTCTTTTATTTAAACAGAGTAATTTGCATCATGAATGTTGTTTAAAACCAACTAATATGACCATTCAGACTCATTTAATGAAGAAGGAATGTTTTTAAATTATTGGGCTTAACCCTAAGCTTACTTTTATTTTTATTAACAACATTGGCATAAATGTTTCATTGATATGAGGTTATGGACCTATGAAGTACCCTCATATCTGGTTGACACTCAAACTTAACTGTAGTTTGTTATTCTTGAGAACATTGTATCAAGTACCCTAATTCCACAGTTCTGGACTCATTTCACCTGACTCATCCACAGATCATCTTCCTTACACTTCTCCTGAACTAATCCCATTCCCCACCCCCAGTTTTTCCTCTAGTGATTGGCACCAGTATTCACCCAATTCTCAACAAACAATCCACATACCTGGAAGTCATCCCGGTAAGTTCCACATTTTCATCCCCACCCACACCCATATATATGCCCACCAAGCTTGTCAGTATCATGTCATTGGCAATGTCCAAATAGGTCAACCATCACCCAAGCCATCTCTCTCAGCTGTACCTCCTCAACCGCTTGCTAATATATATCCTTACATTTGCTCTTGCCTTGTGCTAATCCACTCTCCAGAGTGAGCCTTAAGAAACAAAAATCAAACCCTGTCCCTCTCTAACTGAGAAAACACAATGAGTACTCACTTCTTGCTAGATAAAGACACAACAAACAAACAAACCAACAAAAAACACAACTAGTGTTCTAGCTGCCTAACCTACTGCTGGGTGTTTCCTCTCTGTGGTTTTGATCTTTGTCTTAGCCTATTTGAACTGTTACAACAAAGGACCATAGACTATGGGGCTTATAAACAACAGAGATCTCTTCCTCACGCCTCTGGAGCCTGCAATTCCAAGACCAAGTCACCAAGAGGTACAGTGTCTGGAGGACCTTCTTCCTGGCTCACAGACCTCATCTCCTCGTTGCGTCTTCACATGAGGGAAGGACTGAGGGGACTCCCTGAAGGCCCTTTTATAAGACCACTAATCAATTCATGGAGACCCCACCCTCATGACCTCATACCTCCTAAAGGCCCACCTCCCAATACCATCCCACTGGGGGTCAGGCTTTAATGTCTGGATTTAGGAGTGGGTGGACATTCAGTCCCTAGCAGACCCCCAAACTATATTTCTTCT
This sequence comes from Mellivora capensis, assembly GCA_004024625.1. Taxonomy (NCBI): domain Eukaryota; kingdom Metazoa; phylum Chordata; class Mammalia; order Carnivora; family Mustelidae; genus Mellivora; species Mellivora capensis. The sequence continues at coordinate 61,461 of PISX010007224.1, forward strand.
TTTTGCTTTGAAAGCACTGTACAATTACAGCATTTATAGCCCTCACACAGGCTATTTCTCCAATCCGGAATATATCCTCACAGTCCTCCATGTTTTCACAGCTACTCTTATTTAATTGATCTCGGATCAATTGTCACATTGGTGACTCACAGTCAACAACTTCCCCATGCTCCCTGATAGACACTCACGAAGGACACTTCATCTTCCTGGAAAACTCACAGCAATCATAACCAAGTAAATGTGTAGTTAGCTGCTAGGAAACTTGTTTTCATTGATGGGATATAAGGTTCTTAAGGATGAAGACCTGATCTGCTTCCTGGTTAACTCTGTCCCTTGATTCTAGTACTTACCACCCCGGCAGAATGAATTAGTGTGCAAGTAATGGGGACCTAATTATCAACAGTTGATTCTATTCTCTTATAACTCCCTTAAAACCACCTTCCTCACTGTGGAGATTTTAGTGAGCTTCAGACGCCAAAGGACTACACAATGATTTAACAAATTCCATGGTCTTGGGGCACCTGGGTGGCTCAGTTGTTTAAACATCTGCCTTTGTCTCAGATCATGTTCCCCGGGTCCTGGGATCAAGTCCCGAATCAGGATCCCTGCTCCACGGGAAGTCTACTTCTCCCTCTCCTTCTGACCCCCACCCCCGACCTCATGCTCTCTGTCTCGCACATGCTCTCTCTTTCAAATAAATAAATATCTTTAAAAAAAAAAATCCTGGTCTTGAAGATCCAAGTGTTGAAAGAGACAGTACATGTTTCTTAATTAACAGAAGGTAAGAGGAGGTTTCTGTACCGATTTCCAGAATGGAGTAGAGTGAACAAGCCTTCTTATTGTCTGAGAGTACACTTAAGTCCCTAAGTATTTTTAGTGTAGATGAAAGAATGTAGCAAAATAATTTGTGTTCTGAAAATAGAAGTATAAGTAATGTATTGAGTATATGAACCAAAACTGTACATAATGTACTTCTCTAATCTACTTGGAATTCAGAGTGCTGTAACAAAGAACTGATGTATGGTATAAAAAAATGCATCAAAGGAATGAATGACACTATGTGAAGGCCTGGCAATCCTCTGCCAGTGCTACCATCTCCATTTTTTTTTTAATTTTCCTGGAAATTTAGAGCTGTATGACGGCATTTTCTCCAATTCCTCAACCACTTCATTCCTTTTAGAGAAGAGGAAGATGTCCCAGCAGAAAGCTCTAGAGACCAAATTATATAAATAGTAACACAACTCATGATGTTCACCAATGAGGAGAGATTCTATTTCTCCCTCTTTGCTTTTTTCCCTAAAAACCTCAATGCACTTGCTTATTTTTAATACTTAACAATAACTTCTTATGTTCTGACAAATAAAATGGAAAGCTTGTGTTAAGCAAAATCAAGATGTACATTTTGAGACCTGATTCACCACTGTGAGTGACTCCCTCATCAATGAGGTGCTCAGTGAGTTTCTTATCTTCACTTGTTTAATTTTCTTCCACTATAAATTGGACAGAATTATTTTCTCTACTTCAGAGGGCTATTGTGGGGACTGCTTATTCCAGAGACACAGTGATCATTAACTTAATTGTTAAATCTCTCTTCTTCTTTCCCTTTTACCCACAAAGAATATGGATCATTTGCAGCACGTTGGAAAGGCCAACTGGGCAAATTCAGAAGAGAATCCCTACTACGTCCCCTGGGCTCTCACCTTACAGAGGCTTTGGATCTTCCTGGTTGGCTTTCTTATTGATAAACTCTTCTACATTTAGGAAGTGAATACTTCACTTATGATCATGTGTAAAGCCAACCCCGATGGTTTCACTTTTAAACAACAATGAAGATGGTTCCAGAAATAAACCCAGTTCCTAAAATGGCTTATACTAACGTCATTTACATGACAAAGACTTGGTGTCAAAGCACCTGCGTTCAGATCCCAGGTCTGCTGTGAGCACCTGAGTGTAGATTTTCTTATTGAGAAAACATTGACAAAGATTGCTTCTGTATGTGTATTCATGAGGTGAAAGAGGCAAAGTCCCTTCCACAGTAGCCTGGCACATAGCAGATCCTCAACGACTGTCTGAATATGGCCTCTTTCTATTATAAACAGTCCTGATCTAACTCATTGAATAACGTAATTATTTAACACCATTTAAAAGAATGCGAAAATGTGGACACTGTGTTCTTGAGATGTAGACATTACGTCACTTGCATTTTGCACGCATGCCTCGTTATAAATAGTAGAACTATCCTCTCTAGAAGGGCGCACATGGCTGTTGGAATCAGAAACCTGAGTACAGTTCCTGCGCAGCGCCCACTCTGTGTCCACCTGTCCTCATCGGCAGCCTCCTAGGATTTGTGTGAAGTCTTGTAAGACAGGGGCTGTAAAGTCTTCCACCCGGTGCCAAATGCCTAGAAACATGAGACATTTTAAATAGCATAACCATAAATGCACAACGTATGGAATCTAAACGGCAATACCGATGAATGTCTAAAAGGGAGCATTAGGACAATCAGCGGTCCTAGTGCAATTTTTAATTACAGCATTTTGAAAAGAGCTGCTGTGATTACTCTGGACCTGACAGTGGTCTGGAGCTCAAGACGTGCTGTGGAGTGTTATGCTAATCAGGAGTGCTCTCCATCCGTGAGGGAACACGGCCGCTAACAAGCCTGGATTACGATCCCACAGTGTGAAGCCTCGCATCTTGGAATTATTGTTGCTGTTATTTGCGGGGGCTTAGAATAGGGGTGGAACACACTTCTCACTTGCTAGTGAGTGAGTGAAGGTGTTTGCTGGAAAAGACCCAAGATCTCCAGACCCTTCGTCTCCTGGGAGCGCCTGCCATCTGTGGCTAGGAACTACAACTTCTGTTCCTTCTTCTAGCCTGCCCAAAACCCCCATCAGAGCCGAGCCCAGATGTGTGTAGTGCAGTACCCTAAGACAAACACCCTAATGGTACCCGTCATCACAGCATCCAGAAAGGCTATTACCATAGTGCTTCTATTGTTTGGTGGTCCACAATAATAATTGTTAAAATACTTTAATTTTCTTCATTTACTCACGTCTCCATCCTTTCATGTATGGAATATATTTTATTGCCTCTTGCCAAATGTCTTTCATCCGCCACCCACACTACCATGAAAGGAGGTATCGTGAAGAACACATTGGATTGTATTATCATTGCTCCATGACTGCTCTCCTAGATCTGTCTCCATTGTGTGAATTTAAGTCTTCCCTTGCCGACACCACCTAGATACGGCCACAGCTAAAATCTAGATCCTACCTTGCTACTCACCCAGTCCACAGGATCATACCTCTTTGACTTTGCTAGCATCACTTCTTAAGTCTCAGAAAGTTCAAATGCCTTATCTTTTATGAGTCCTTTCCCCCAATCTCATCATTTGAATGTGATTCGTCATTATTACTGTTGTCTAAGATCATATAACATTTTGCTTCACTAAATGGATCCATAGTTACGTTGCGAGAGTTCCTCTGTGGCTGTGCATTCACTCAATCCTCAGAACAAATCATGGAATAAGTAGGACAAGTACTTCAACCCACATGGGCAAGAGCAGAAGTAAGGGGTGGGTACACATATAAAGCAAATGAAAGACATTAAATATGATACTTTTGATCCCCTATATTTCCTGAATATTATTGAAAGGACATTGAATGGATGAGACATGACAGCTTTCAAGTATTTTACATGTGGTTCTTTTTTTGCCATTTATCATTTTTTTCTTGAGATCCCATAGTAACTCCGTGAGATAATTGGATGAGGTGTACACAAAAGTATTTTGTATTCATTCCTTCATTTAAAAAAAAAAAAACAGACATTGAGCACCTACCAGTGTTTTTACCAAGTTTCACTAAAATTCAAAGGCAAAGAAGAATGAATCCAAGACAGTTCATCAGGTTCTATTGGTGGTCACTGTATTCTCCAGTGGTGCACTCGCAGAAGAAGAAAACCCCAGTTGTGTTTAAGGATGCCCCTGATGAATCAGAACAAAATCTTAACTTGGTTAGATCTTCATTCCTGAGTATGTCTTTTCATTACCTGGGAATAAAAATTCAGAAATGTATATAAAGCACTCCTGCTGTGCCAAAATACAATGGGTGTTTTGAAGAAAGGCACCTGTGTCCCTGATTGGCCTCAGTGACCCCTCTTCCATGAGACACCACTTTTATTTGGAGAATGGTTAACAGACAAAATTATTTCATCATTGGGAAGATCCTTATAAGCCAGTGAGCCAACAGTTTATAAATGAGCAATGCATATGGTGAGTGCTGTGAAGTGTGTAAACCTGGCGATTCACAGACCTGTACCCCTGGGGATAAAAATTCATTATATATTTACTAAAAAATAAAAAAAAATTTAAAAATAACAAATGAGCAATGCAGGTAATTGCACAATTGAGGTCCAGTGGGTTTTCACATCAAAGAGTGTGAGAAGTTCATTGATAGGGTTTTGGTTTCCACAGTGGAGCTAATCCCTAAGAAATAACCACTTGTGGAATTTTGGTGTATTATCAAAGAGTATTTACAAATATAGAGATTCGTTATTAAAATACTTCTTGCATTACCAACTGCATGTCTCCAGGGACAGATTTTCTTCATACACTTCAACAAAAACAACATACTTGACAGTTGGAATGCTGAAGCAGATATGAAAATCCAGCTCTCTGCTGTCACTCAAGAAATCTGCAAACATGACACAGTGCCACTCTTCTCATCACATTTCCTTTGTATTAGAAAACAGTTCATATAAACCCTTTAATATAAAATGTGATTTATGTTAACATGTAATGAGTTTATTATGGTAATTTTTAAAAAGGATTATTACATAAATATATTTTTTAATTCTGTTTTAATTTCTAATATAGAACATATTGATAGATATAACTCATACTAACAAAGCCTCTTTGAGGTCCTCTATAAATTTAAAGTATAGAGTTTAGAGTATAAAAGAGTTTCCAGGGCACATACATTTTGAGAATGGTGGCATATAACAGGAGACAGCTTGCCAAATGATTTGTATGAAGAAAGCTTTAAAATCTCTGACCATCCAAGAATTCTCCCAAAATATATTGTTGTCCCAAAGACTGATCTTTCATTCTGAACAATGGCTTCCCTTTGGTTAAATACTGTTCTCTCCATGTGGTCCTAAACAATTCTGTGTTAAATTATTTATGTCAAATTGGATGAGGTAGTGGAAAGAGATTAACCATCAGAGAAAAAAATAGGGTATGTTTCAAAGGTTTTCTCTAGGCTTGCTTAGATGACATCAGCCTTGGTTGGGCCATGTGTAAAGGGGGAAGACTATTATATTATCCATTATTGTAGATTTGTTTAGTTGCTAATTAGGAAAATATATGCAAAGTGCATGTTACAAAGGGAGGCCTTAATGAATGTGTATATCCTGTCTTGGTCTCCACTAGAAGTTGAGCTAGCTCCCTGGTTCATTTTCCTGAGAGGAAGAAGCCAGTTGCAGAAGAATGCTCCAGGAGAGAAAGAAGATGAGAAAAGGAATTGTCTGAAAATCTGTTGGGGGCTTAAGATGAATGTGCTTCCTACCACACAGGTCCCAGCTCCCGGGCAATCCCAGACTGAATCCCAATGATGGACGGTCCTTTCGTGACGTCCACCTCAATGGATTCCCAATGTCACATAATGCATATTTTGAATGTCTGTTAAGCATTCCTGTTTTTAATAATTGAATCTGGTGGCATACACAGAGTCTGAGACGTAGAGAGTTTTCTCTTGCAATGGTGTTTGCAAACAATTTCATTGGTTTTGGTCATGGCATGCAAAACCACCGATGAAACATCAATATTAATTCTTGTTCAGACAGATCATTGAAAGGATATCAAACACATGCAACAACCTACAATTGACACATTTAATCTTTTTGTTACTCATTCCTGTACAAGGTTGGCAAAGTATTAGCTTCAACTTCACTCTATGGTAAAGTGAGGCTTTTCTACACTTAGGGTTCACTTCAGAGATACCTTATTATGTAATAGGTGTGAAATTAATATTCATTACCTAACAAGTTATATTTTAAAATGTTTTTAGATTGTAAAATTAATATGCAGTTACATTAAAATATCTAGAAAACTGTATTTTAAATATGACAGGCTTTATTACATAAATTTTATTTAGCTAATTCACCAATTGGTAAATCATAAATAAAGGAAGATTAATAGTCACTGTGTAGGGCAGACTGTCCGCAGTCTCATGTGGTATAAAACATGTGAATTCAGTACTTGCTCTGTTCTTCCCATCGACGTACACTGTATCAGACTATCCCCAAAGAACATGAAGACCTATTCGTATAAATCTACATGACCTTGGAGAAGCTATTCAGTTCTTTGAGCATAACGTGTCTTCTGTAAAAACAGAGATAGTAATTTTATTCTTAAAGATATTTGTCAGTGTGCGTGTGCACATCCATGAGTGTGTGTGGGGGGGGGGGGGGTTGGTGTGGGTGTGTATGGGAGGTGCATTAAAAAAACCAAATCTACATGAACACAGTCAACTAATGCCCTATGTTGTTCTACTGAAACAACCATCCAATTGTGTCTCTTCTTTCCCGCTGCCGTTCAGTGATGTGTTTACTCATTTCTTCCCAAGATTATGGCTTTTCACGGCAGCGTCGATGGGAAACTGCCGTCTCCTGTGTTTTTACTGGAAGGCGAGTAGAGGCGCGAGAGCCAGAACTCCACCGGGGGTTACAGATGTTTTGAGAGTGCAAGTAGATATTCACAGCTTCCAAGTGCTGAACAGTCCTTGCTAAACATCTTTTTATGGGCAATGATTGAAAATTTTCAATGGGAATAATTTTCCAGTTGAAAGAGTAAAAACAAACAAAAAAATTATTATGAGAAACAATGAAAATCCCTTTACCCCTACAGATTTTGCTAGTAATTATATCGTTTGGGTGTTCTGAGCAGTAGGTTAGGTGGGGGAAACTTCCCTCTCTGTAGGTCGCTCAGCCTCTTTGAGCCTCACTGAGGGACACGAATGCCTGTCCCTCAAGGTCTGTCACTACTTGTGCAACACACAGGAAGGAAAAACCATTTCCATTTGCAGTTTTTACACTTAAAACCTACAGGCTATTCTCTTCCTGTGGTCCCTGCTAAAAGGCAAGTCTCAGAGGATGATCTTTCTCAACCTAAGAAGAATTTTTTAAGAAACAGATTACCTCTTTCAAAAAAAACAAAACACAAAAATCGTAAATAGAAGAAGTAGCTGTAAGGCAGGACCATACCTACCAGGCAACTGGTGTCATCGGTCTGGGAGAAAAGGAGCTGAACTATGCGTGCCACCCAGACTCTCTTTGTCCTCGGAGCGCTAGAGCACTCAGACAGCTCAGCTGGCATGTGGCGGGCTGGCATGGGAGGTGGGGGAGTGCTGGTCGAGGGCGGGAAAAAACAGTATTTGTTATAATGTTGGTTGGTGTCACATTTATGGGAATGGAACCAAACAAAACCCCAGTGGCTGGGTATCGTGTATGTGGCCCCAGGGGGCAGCAGCCCATGGAGACGTTTCTGAGTGATCCTGTCCCACCCGGGAAGCGGGTCCAACAGCAGAATGCCATCACCACCCAATCTGCTCGGCTTGTGCACCGTGGACCTGGGCACCCCAACAAAGGACACTTCGGAGAGTCTCCCTGGAACAATAAGTTCTCATGTGTCCAGATGACGTCACCCTCAGGAAGCCCGGAGGAAAGGCAAGGGCAGGAGGGGGCCAGTCCAAAAGATTTGCTTCATTTCCAGCAAGAGCCTCAAATTAGACAGCCTTTTTTCAAGGCTTTAAAAAGAAGAGCATCAAAATAATAAGCTGGGGGTTGGGTGGCACTTTCAGGGAACACTATGCTGTTTTTATAAATAACTCAATGCTGTCTTTTACATTTTCTTGGCTGCGAATACTAGTGCAGGAAGTAAACAGGGATGGAGAGCAACACCATCTTGCTGTGAATATAGCAATTCCAAACAAGATTTAGGTGGGAAAAACCGTCTATCCCCAGAGAGATGAAGTTCTCCTCCTTGCTGTATCCACTAAGATAGACAATCTGGGAACTGTGAGCTGAGCCCTGGGACCAATGCTGTTGTAAAATCATGACTCGGATTCAAGTCCCAGAAGACTGGTAACTGAGTGATAAGAGTGCTTGATCACGGGAAGCAAATCTTTAGGAATCTGTGTACAAAGGTGCGAATCTATGTCCTGGGCTTAAGGAATGATAATAAGGATCCATTCTGTCAGTTATCAATCTCTTTCCCCGTTACTGTTCTCGAGATTCCACATTTGTGTTCTAAAGAAAACAGCCGAGTTCCAAACCGTCAGCAGGAGCTCCTAGGTTAGGTATCCTATTTTATTCTGTGACGTGGAATAAACTTGTCTAGTGGGAGAACAAGGAACTCGATACAAGTAAAGAAGAGGGAGAAGGAGGGAGTAGGGTAGTCATCTACTTGCATATCTTAGGAAATTCTTCCAAAGGAAAAAAATGTTGTAAAATTTGTTTTCTTGAATCTTGTATCCTAAACCTCTTTTCTATAAGAAACACCAAGTAAAAAGGCTTAGAACAGCTGTTGCTTTTAAAATACATTAATCTTCAAAAGGATTTTTCCTTCTCCACTATAAACAAAATTCAGTAATTGCCCTGGACCTTATATATTTCCCTAATACATTATAACTCGACTATATGAACACAGACTAGCTTTAAAAGGCCTTGAACCTAATCCAACTGCACACCTCCCCTCCCTGCTTTGAGTCTTTTAATTGTTAACACAGTGAAGTTCATTTCTTGACCTAAAATTTGGCTTGCACAGAATTATACTTTTAGTTGGAAATGGTCAGAGACCACTTGAGAATTCATTTTGCTCTTAAATGAGAATAATAATGGATTTGTGTTATTAGAAAGAAGAAAATAATGAGCTGAATGAAGAGATAGCAGCCACAGCCCTACGTTTGATGCTAAATTGTTTCCAGAAATGAAATGGCTTTTCCCCGGAGGCCTTCATGGGTGGAGACAGAGACTTCATGGGAGAAACATGTTCTTGGCAAATGTCATGAAAAGTGTAGCTTCACGCCACAATTTGTTAACATTTATGCTCAGAATAGTAAACCACTCCTTCCAACAAGCTGAATTTGGCAGAAATCCTATAAAAAAAAAAAAAAAGTTAGGTCAGAGAGCCGTGCTAAGGAACACAAACAGAGAGAGATCCATGGAGTTTCCCTCTGCAGGAGTACGGACTGCCCCACCAGCCACGACTGTGTCCGTGAACGCCCTCTCGGCCGCATCTCAGGAAAATAGCCGTGCAGGCTCCCCTGGAGAGTAGATGGGGGAGTAGAAACATCGCATCCTGGATGACTAGCAATGTCTTATGAAGTCCCGAGCACACAGTGCTGTACGCTGGGAGGAGTAGGTCAATGCATCCTGCATGGAGAATCTATACTCTTCCTACCAAGAACCGCTGAGTAATTTGCCAAGAAATCAGCTGAGTTCCAAAAACTAGTAATGGAATGAATAAATGCTATTCACTAATTATATAGAGAAGATGGAAAAACAACAAAAGAAAGAGAGAGAGAGAAGAAGGAAGGCAGGCAGGCCAACAGGTTCTTGACCAGTCAACTTTGTGAAAGAGAACAGGGAACATAGCTCTGAAGTACATTTTTAATATCATGTTAAGACTAATCAAAGGAGGTCAGGGTACAACAGAGCAGAGAGGGGGCCTCTGAGGAGGAAGATATCCAGAAGACTAAAGACTGGCATAAGCTAAGGAAGGGAAAGAAGGAGGTCAGGGCTCTTTGGCAGAGCTCAGTCCTCCCACCAACCCAGGCCGCCATATTCACCCTCAAGAATGCCTGAATCATAACCATTTCAAACATGAGAACAAACCAGAGGAGGGAGCCTGCCCAGTGTATGCATCCTGCATATAGGACACAAAACTAAGCTAAACAAATTCAAATCTCAGTATGCACTAGAAGTCTCACTGGAGAAATGCAGTGGGTTCTCCTGCGGGGCTGGGCTCAGTGCTCCCACAGCCGGCCTTTCTGACATTACAGCCCTGCCAAGTGCACCAGGGCTCTGGAGGAATCCCTCTCTCCTCAGTTTCTCACCGTTCTGATGTGTTAGGATAACATGATTATGGTTTATTTTGCAATCTCAAATCATAGAAGGTAATAATGTGAGTTTTCCAGGGATGGTTTTCTACTGTGTTTTTGCTAAATCCTTTTTATCATCTTTTAAAAATTTTGAGCCATTTTTAAGTGGATTCACCTGCAAGGTCTCATGTCATAGTGATAGTCATCTCACCCGGTTGTCACCTCACCCTCATTATCCTAATATAGGGGAACCTGAGTTCCAGGGTTTAGGGGAGGGGGACATGTCTTCTGCTTCCCCCTCCTCCTACCACCTTGGCCCAGGGAGCGTGCGGAGGGAGGGTGCGTCACCCGCCAGAGCTTCTGGGACAGAGCCCTGCAAACCACGTGACTTCACAGAAGCATACTATCTCCCAGGTCAGCTGGCTGGAAGTCAGGGTGTTGGCAGGACTGGTTCCTTCTGAGTCCTCTGTCCTCAGAGTATAGACGACAGTGTTTTTCCTGTGTCCTCACTTGGTGCCCCTCTGTGTATATCTTTATCTTTGTGTCTGCATTTTCTCCTCTTGATAGTTCACCAGCCATATTGGATTAAGAGCCACCTTAAAGGCCTCATTTTGCCTTGATTATCTCTGTAAAGATGTGCAAGGAAGGAAAGACATCCCCTCCACTCTCCTAGTTTCCACAGCTGGGTCTATAAAATGTACTGACAACAGGCAGATCAACAGCAGAAAGAGATGCACATCTATTAATTTTTAATATTATGTGCTTGGGAGCATCACAGGACAAAAAGGAAATACCCCAAAAGTCCATGAGATCTGAGAGCTCATACACCATCCTTGTAGGGGACGGGAGGAATGGGTGAGGGGAGATGGCTGGGTCCCTAGAGGAGCAGGTGGGAGGGGTCAGTTTGTGACAGTCTGTGTCACACACACAGTTTGTGACATTTTTTTTGGTTTAAGGTTGACTTCTCAATTCCCCTCCTGGGACAAGAGTCAGTCTTCCTGGTCAGTGAAGCTGCTGGGAGGGGACTGAGGACACTGAGGTCCTTTGGGGACTCTGTCTTCAGGAAAGCCCCTCCCTGCACCTGCTGTGTTTCAAGTGCCTTCCACTCAAATAACCGGTATGCCACGGCCACGCGTTTGGGGTGGCAGGTCCCGGACTTCAGACAGTATCTCCAAACACAGTCACAATTCGAGCTACTAGAGGTTAGGATTTCAACATGAATTTTAGAGGGGGACCAATTCAGCCCATAACAGGAGTCATGAGATGGTGTGAGAAAAGACACCTCCCAACCCCAACTCCTTTTAAAAGGACAATTTAATTGTAGTAGACACTTAACGTGAGGTCTACCTCTTAACGAATTTTAAGCGTACAGTACGTTGCCACTGACCACAGGTGCACTGTTACACAGCAGATGGAGCTTCCTCATCTTACTGGAGACATTTGCCTATCGATTAATCACTCCCTGTTGCCCACTCCCCGGCCCTGTTAGCCACCATTCCCGACTTCAATTTCATGAATCCGACTTTTTGGAGATTATCTCCTATAAGCAGAGTCGTGCAGAGTCTGTCCTTCTGAGTCTGGCTCGTCTCACTTAGCACAACGGCCTCGACCTTCATCTGGCTTGTCTCGTACTGTAGAATTCCCTTCTGTTTAGAAGCTAATAGGACTCCATCTCTGTGGCTACACCACATTTTCTTCATCCACTCATGCCTCTCTTGTGTTAAGACTCAAAGGGGCTTGTTTAGAGGAGGAAAGGCAAACGTCTCTTTACTTAACTGCCCACTGCCGAGTCTCCCGTCTCTTGCTTGTTATTCCCACTGTAGCACTCAGAGGTCAGCAGGGTCTGTGAGTGCAGGACCCCATGGCTGGATCCAGCCTATCCTCCTGTCCCCTCTCTGCCATCACAGCCCAGAGCTGCTCAGCAGCTGTGGGCCCTGCACATCTCAGGGCCTCCAGTGCAATGTCAGCAAGGCAATGCGAGTCTGGACCGGCACGAGGCCACGTGCCCCTCCCCCATCGTAGTGGGTACTCAGCTGTAGCTCGGCCTCCCCAGTCCAGCTCCATCAGTTCCCTTTCTCGGGTACACACAGGTTGACCAGGCTGCTGGCTATCGGCTGTCCAGGGAGAAAATGCCCACCTTTTCTCTCAAAGAACCTAGAAGCCCCTCTCCCTAGCTGTAGGGAAGCAAGAGAAGCACTCATTTCCTGTTAACTATGGCAAAAGACCCACAACGAGATCCCCCACTCCCCTCTCCTTTTATAAAATGGACCTTGGGGTGATGATTGAGAACAGGAGGCTGGTTCATTCTCAGGAGATTCTGGCCCTACTCACAGAGGACTTCCATTATGACGTGGGATTCTTAACGCTTCCAGGACCACCCAGCTTCAGGTCCTAGCCATCAATCCCAGATGAGCAAAGAGAGTCCCACACAGTCTTGTACTACAAAGAGTTTTGGAAATATCCCAAGAGTACTTTCTCAAATTTATCCTTTCACTTCCAAAGCACACTACAGGATTCCTTGTTCTCAGCAAAGACACTGGATTCTCTTACTAAAATGAGAGTTTTATGACGGACAGAACTAGGAAGAAATAGCACACAGAGGTATCCAAATTCTTCCTCAAATTAACCTTTCCCTAGGGGACCAACATGACAGTTGCAGTAGGAATGAGGACCAGAAGAAAGCGGGATACAATGCGACATCCAGAAGGACACAGAAGTTCTTTGCTGAGAAAATATGCCCAGAAATCTCCTCTTTTAAGATCATGGAGACATGTACATTGTTACATTTGAATAAAATGTTGTCTCCATTCCTTGAAAATCTCCTATTCCTAAAACACAGCCTCTTAACTTGGATTTGGCCATTACTGGAAAGAAACACTGAGTATTTCTGAAACTCCAATCATACTTTCCTCATCTACTAATAAGATGTTTTGACATAGTCTAAAGTTACATATAATAATATTTTTGGTCTCTTCTAGTTTTAAATGTAGGAATCCGGGCTCATTATAAAAGATGACAAAGTTTTCACAATTGCTATCTTCTGCATTGTTAAATAATTTTCAAAAAATTTGTATAAACTATCCCCAAACTAGAACTTCTCAGTCTGCATTCGCATAAATGAGGCCCCAAAAGGAACTACAGCTTAGGAATTAAAACAGATTTGGCTTTTTTCACTGTGAAATTTTTTTTTTGATATTAGAAAAATGATTTTAAATATCTTGTTAACACCACTTTTAACATTTTGATAACATGAAAGACCCTATAAGAAACAGTGTCATGAACTATATTCAATCTATATGATGAAGATAAGATAGTTCATAATTGGAAAGACAGACAAGTCAGTGTTTTCTAAACAGATTTTTATGGTTGTCAAGAATAATTGTCATCAATGTCTTGATGATATTCTTTTTTTGAGGTAAATATATAAATATCTATAAAGGTACACAGTTTCATATATTACATTCTTGTTTTTTCAGGCTGAAACTATTGTTCAAAACATTCGGTGATGTGAAAGGAAAAATCTGTTCTTCAAAAGGTCAGCGGTTTCCCACAGGAGGGGTAGAGGGTCGATCGGTGAAACAAATGGCAGGCTTTTCTGTAATGCATCTTTTTATGGTAACTGATTCTGCTGTAGTGAGTTACGAAAACGATTCAGATGATTTTCTGTAAGGACCCTGATTCCTTCCTCAAAAGAGTCCCTACCCATTGTTTCACACAGAAAAATTTACAGATGCTTCAAAAAAAGTGAGCTATAATTATAGTACGAAAAGCAGTTATATGTCTTTTATACAACTATATAAGCTAGATTTTCACAAATATTTAGAAGAATTTATGAAAATATCACAGGGTATTGAAAACTGTCCACAAGCAGTAATTAAGTATTTTAAAATAAAATTTTGGCAGGCTTTGGTTGAAAAACAAGTTGATATATGTAAATATATGCTGTTCATACCGTTGTTTTGGTATCATACTTTGGAATGGACTATTTATTTCCATGGCATCCATACCGTGACAAGTGCCCTCGGTGGCTCGTGTCCATGGATTTATTAGAATGTAGGGCTGCGTGTGGACCCAGTGTTCACTATCACCCATAGCTTACCCTTTGACTTGGCTTGACCAAACTAAGGAGGCGTCTTTCCTCCCCACAGGGCCCTGAACTTTGGGTAACCTACAAGCATGAGAAAGTACTAAGGGCACAGAATTCCCCCTCAGCTTCTCATCATGAGAGTCCGGAACCAACTGACCACAGAAGGATTTCCAGTGAAGCCGCCCTGGTCGTACTGTCTGCTCTCCGCCTGACCCCCCACCCTCCCAAGTCCTCTACCTCCTTAGTCTCCCTAAAACAGACCCCTGTTTGATTTTGAGATGCTTGCAGATCAATGTGCTCTCCCTATTGCAATAGTCTTTTCTAATATGTCTCTCTTAAGTCTAGATTTCTCTTAACTTGACCTTACACACACACACACACACACACTACCTTTTAACTGCGAGTAAGAGGCTCTTTGACGTGTTTATTAAGTGATTCGTATGTGACCTGTGAGGTGTTAGATGAAGTATGAGGAAATGTCACCAAGTCATTTATTTTAAAAAGCCACACAAAGCCTTGAAGGAAGCAGTCCAGAATGGTTAATCACGGCTTTCGGAAGAGTTTGGACGTGCAGACAGCCTGTAGGGAACGTACAACTTGGCTACTTCGGCCAATGAATGAGGGTGTGATTGGGCTGGAGCCCCAAAATAATGTCTGAAAATGAACAAACAAACAAAACATGGAGCTTCCTCTGAAAAGAATGAAGGAGAACAGTGTCCATATTTAACAGATTGGCACCTTCCCTCATTTCTTGTGTATTTGTTATAGACCTGGCACTTCACAGGAACTCAAGACCAGATGAGGGCTTGAATTTGACCCAAACCATCTTCTCATCTCATGTTATTTTACCGAAGTGCCTGACGTGATAACCCTGAATTGGGAATTTTTCACTTGTGACCTGACTTTGATAAGCTACCACAAGAAACCAGTAGGTTTTCCCATTGAAAAGGAGAAGGGGAAATATGCAGTTGGGGAACCTGTGCAACTGAGCAGTAAGCCCTTTCCTGTGTGTGGAGGCTGGGCTCTGTGCGGTTCCCTACAATGTGGTCACTTCCACTAACACACTCATCAGATACAGAAGATCGAACCAAGATGCTACCCCCAACACTGACTCATTTTCTCAGCAGATCCTGGCTTATTCTCCTAAAAGTGGGAGGTGAGGATGTGAGGCTATGGTGGGCAGGGGCCCCAGATGGGAATGAAGTAGTCATTCACTGAGTACAAGAAGAGCCAGACCCTGAACTGAGACTAGTGCGGATGCTCTGTGAGAGGGGACGGAGCTCAGTGGACAGCAGTCAGGTGGCCATTCCACTGGCTTCAGCTCCCCAAATTGCTCTCTTGAATAAGTTCCTCTTCCTTGAAATTAAAATGCTCCACTACACACCTAGATCACCTAGATAGCTTATTCCAATCTTCTGAATCCTTCCAATCTAAGAAACACAAGGTGCTCATTGCCAACATTGACTCTCTAGGTCTTTTATAGATCAAAGAAAATGTAAGACACGGAAGATGTTTCTGTCATAAGAAAACAGAAGCAGAGAGAATTAAGGCAAACAGTAAGCAAGGGAAACTTGGACCATACATTTTGACTTTTGGTTTTTGCTATTTCTTCTGCTGTACCTATTGACATGGCATCCAAAAATAGTTCTGTTTGTCTAGCTGTTTGTAAACTTGAATTGCAAGAATCAGCCCAAGTTGGTTCCCCATGCCAACCACTAGGGTAAGAAGGAATGACTCACGGATGGAATTTGACAACAACTCAGCACGCTGGAACTCGCATGGAAGCTGTCTGAGTGGCTGTGTATGGACACCGTGATTGGACGAGCGCAGACACAACAGCGTCCTGTGCCTGAAGAAAGCATGCCAATTGCACACCATTGGGTAGGAAACTGGAGATGAGGGTTTCTGATTTTGTAATGCTGCCTGTTTAGCTGTCTTTTCTCTTACCGTTCTTTTGGGAGATGCCATTTGAGTCATCACCTCTGAGCAATCTCCTTAAGAATGACTTGAAGATCATCAGAACTTATCTGGGTTTATATAAATATGATCTTTCCAGTATTCCTGGGTGGGACACCTCCACTGGAATTTAGAAACTCAGTCATTATTTCAAGTAAATCAAGCTGCCCCAGCATAACTGTACACAGCTTTCCTAAAACTTAATTTGTGTTGTATAGGTAAATTATTACATATACAGAGTATCAGCTTTTTGCTATTATTTTCTAGCTATTTATGTCTATTGGCATTTGTCAGGATTGGGTCATGTCCCTTCCCCTCACTTGCACCTGTATGTTGGAAAAGCTCATTCCCCAAAGCTGAAGATGTTCCCTGTTGGTGGTCCCCTCAGCATGAGTACCATGGAAGGACTCCCCCTGTTTGCTCTCCTGGCCTCTACTTATTAATTTTGCTGACATATCAGGGTTTCTATCTTAAATGTAAGCCCTATAAGTCTCTCTGTCTGTCTGTCTCAGATTTTGATGCTGTCTTCATTTTTGTTGTCATGGTTGGGTTTTTTTGTTGTTGTTGTTGTTTTGGTTTGGTTTTTGGTGGGGGCAGGGTTTTGCACCCCATCATGAGTTGGAATCCATTTGTCCGTTTATTTTCCCCCAAGAGGGGAGGTTTAATTTTTTGGTCTCTTGGGTACACGTATCGTTCCCAACTGGAAGTTCGGACACTGTGATCCAGCATCCCTTGCAGAGCTGGACCACACCCTCAACCAATTAAATCAGAAATCCTGGCCCCCGGGATGCTTTGGCAGTTGCCTGGGGAATTCTGAAGTGCAGGCTGATGATAACCACTGGTGGGGGTCTAGCGGTGCCCTCTGCAGATTCCCCAGCCAGGGAGACAAAGAGACCTGCTCTAAATCACTTCCTCTTCACACTTCAAAGGGGTTGTGACTACACTATGGGATCAAAGGGATTTCGAGCCCCTGGGGCCCTGACTGCCAAGGGCTCACAGCTCTGTGGGCCCACAAGGCTTTGAAGTCCACGTGGATTGCTAGGGCAGAGAGATGGGTTCATTGCAGGCATCAAGGCCACAATTTGCCAAAAAAAGAACTTCTTCCCCTGTCCCTACCCAGCAAGTCTGAGGTGGGGAGAAGACCATCACCCCAACTTACACTTTGATCTTCGCTCTCTTAAATGTTGCCCTTTATGGTAAATGAATACTTAGTGTCTACATAAAAGTTAAGAATGATATTCTTTTCAGCCCTTAATTCATATGTCATTAAAAGTTTACCTGAGGCAGTGAGAAAAATTTTATGTGTTTGATTACAGAGAAAATAACAGGAAGATGAATTCATTGTCTATTAACATTCTCCTGCAGATAGCTGGCCTCCTGTAGACATCAGGTCTCTGCAGAACATACTTTAACTCAAACATCCATTAACAACAGAAGAAAAATGCGGATTCTACTTTCTAAGTCTCCAAATGTATCAGAACATAACTGTGTCTCCAACCTAGAGAGCAGGAGGAGGGATTCTGGAGCTTTACGACTGGATGTGATAATTAACCATAGGTTCTATCTCTCTCTCTTTTTTTAAAATGAACGTTTCTAGGATCATATGGTCCCCAATAGTTTGACTTTACTGAATTTATACGCCATAATCTGGTTGATTCTAAATATTAGTATGTCAAAACTGCTAGATAAGACAGGGATTGATAACACTGCATTCCTAGAAAGAGGCAAATCCAAATACTTTTTCTAAAAAAAACGCACAAGAAAAAAACAACAACAAACCCATAAGCCAATTTGCTAATTGGGCTAATTGCTTGTATTTACATATCTTGTGAATTTTGACCATCAGGTCATTCCTCAGCAATAATTACCTATCTTCATAATATCAGAAGCTAGAAGTAGGTTATCAGAGTTTAGAAATAATTCACTGAGTCTTTTTAGAAGTAAAGTAATGACGCAGTTTAGAAAGTAAAGCATAGGGCAAGAACAGAGTTCACTCAAGTCGATTTTGATAATTAAAATTTAATCTATTAATGTGCATTATAGGTAAATTGCATTTTATGAGAAGTCATCTCATTTTTTAACAAATTGAAGTAACATTTTAAATACTAACAGACTAAATTAGTTATTTCTGGATATAGGAATCCTTATATGTACCCGAAGGCTGTTTGTGAAAAAATGCACTATAATGTAAGAGGTGGGAAAGGGAAGCCTGTCCCTGCAAAGCAAGGTAGTATAAAGCAGTGGCTTGGTGTGGAGTAAGAAAATAGCTACGTCCATTGTTCATACCTACTACCATTAGCTCATCTAGGAAAGATGCACGAACTCTTAAATGCTTTTCCTACCAGCGCAAGTGGAAAGGCTAAGGCTCCAAGAGCAGAAGCTGTAGGGCAAACACTTCACGCCTCTCCAGCTATCACAATGATGACTAAGCAGGGTTGTGCTTTTATCAACTTCCAGCCAACTTCACAACGTAGCTGAAATTTTGGCAGAATCCTTAGACTTGATTAAATATCTGCAATACTTAGATCTCCCCAAGGCCCTGAGCTGGAAGAATGGCGCTCGACAGGCAGGACTGACTTTTCCTGGCTCTGATTCCCAGGCCCCAGGTACTGAATGCTGGAGGCCTGGACACAGGGTCTTTTGGAGACGGGTCTTTTGAGACTTAATCTGCAGTGGCCCATGAGACCACTGTCTGCTGTAGCCAGATGGTGATGATGTAGGGGAGACCCTCTCCCACATGTGTGCATTTGCGTCATGTGGACTTCCATAAGCCTGGGTTCCTCACTTGCAAATGCGAATGGCAGCACTTGCTACTCAGACATGATTCTGAAAATCACCTGAGATGCTGTGTGAAACCAAAACCACAAAGACTGAGGAACAAGAAGCATGTAATACATGCTAAAGTTCTTCCCCAGCTTGGAAAGGAGCACATTACTTCGCTATCAAGGGACAGTGGTCCAAATAATACCACATCATAATTTCCCTTGTCTTGGAGAATTTACTCTTATATATGTTTATTTTTTCCCATAATAATAGGCCAGAAATACATTACATTTTCCAAGGGCTAAGCACATCCGACTTCAGTGTGTTAACATACAAAATCACTGACAGACAGAGGTTGTCCTGGCGCTTTGCTGGTCTCGGTCAAAGCGAACACAGATCACCAAGAGAGCTCTTTCCATTAGATGTGGTGGCATCATGCCAAGTAATTCTCCTATGTTGTTTGATGACTTTTCACATGCCTAGGGGAAAAAGAAAATTATTTTTTTCCTTTTGGATATGTTTTTCTCATAATAAAAACTCCCTCTAAAACTGAAGGCAAAATTTACTTTAATGTGGAAATATATTCCAGCTTGAGAATGAATCAACGCCACATTTTTTCCGCGGAATGAAAGCATGATGTCACTAAGCTTTTGTGTGTTTTCACAGATGTTAGTCTCCTTTTGTCTGGATGTGAACTATCAGGATCCCATTTTGCAGCCACATATTTTGTATGTACAGGTTGAAGCGAGAAATCAGGGAAAAATTTGGCTGAAGTTTTCAGCTGCCTAAATTTCTATTTTTGGTAATTTTGCCCACCCTGAAAGCAAATATTTGGAACCTATCTATGTTGAATGGCCCTTCCCGACTTGTGATGGAACTTTTAGGACAAAGTGAACACACTGTTTCTGCTCCTTGTGTCCAGAGGGTGGGGACAAGGCCATTTTCTCTTTAAATAGTCACAGACCTTTAAATAGTCACTAACCTTTGTGACCTTTCCTAATGATCCATGCCCGTAACTTCAGCTTTAGAATACTGACAAGTTCAACTCTTAGTAGTGTGACCTTTAAAAACATATGTTTTAACTTCCTAGAATTTTTCCTCATAAAAATGTCTGGTAGTAAGAGTCCACTCACCTCCCTTCCCCATTATGTGAATGAAAATAAATGATCTTGATCTCTTAAAAAAAGAAAACACCAGGGCATAGTCCTGAATGATGTAGTCTTAGCTTACACACCATCTCTAAGTCTATAAGAAGCACAGATTTATATGTTTTAATATAAATTGGTCCCAAAGCATTTTTGTACCTCTTCTATCATTGTTCAGTATATATGTGGCTCAAGACAGAAATGGAAAAGAAAATTTAATGGACAGAACCTAAAACAAGGGTATGATGATGCCAGCTATGGTATATTGGGAAAGAAAAGGATTTGGAGCTAAATCTAGGGAGACCAGCTGTCCCATTCTGTCTGGGACTGAAGGGTGTCCTGAACCCATGGACTCGCAGGGCTAACACCAGGAGAGCTGGTCACCTCAACAGCTACACAATGGGCTCAAATATAGACCACTTTTACTGGTCTTGGGGACTTTTGCAAACCAGCTTGTCAGATCTTTAGTCATCTCTATGGTAAGGAAAGTAAAAGTAACTAACTAGGGGGACTGGGTGCCCCTAACCAGGGGGTTGAGTGTCCAACTCTTTGTTTCAGCTCGGGTCATGATCTTGGGGTTGTGAGATCGGGTTCTGCATGGGGCTTCACATTCAGAGAGAAGTCTGAGATTCTCTCTCCTCTCCCTCTCTCCCTCCTGCTCGCTCTCCCTCTACAATAAATAAATAAATCTAAAAAAAGAGAGAGCAGAGTAACTATTCCTTCAGATTTTAAAGACCAGAGGCAACATCTGCAAAGAGAATGGTCTGGAACATGATGGTGAACATAGCAAGAATGCGCTAAGCCCTCCTGATATATCCGACCCGGTACGATGTACTTGACACTCTCTCGTCTTCACTCCTACAACAGCCCACCAGCGTGGGGGTCAAGCCTTTTTCATTCCCTCCCAGAGGATGAAGCCTCCAGAGGCTGGACCTTCCCCAGGCCACTGCCGGCACAGGCTGGGCTCCGTCTTGAGCGCAAACCTCTGTGTGCTACCACCACCTGTGTGGTCTACACCCATAACCAACAAGCTGCTGCTCCAGACAAAAATAACAACGATGCATCTTGCCCCCCTCCTCTGCACCCCACACATGCACATGGCAGTAACCCCAAAGCACTAAGCCTAGGAAGGCCCGCTGCTGCAGCGTGACCCCAGAATCAGAGACCAGTCGCCTTTGGGGTCCTTCGGAAAGCCACACAGATCCTGCCCCAGTTCTCCACAGCCAGGGCGGAGTTTGGGTTGACAGATCCCAAAGCAGAACGCAAGCATCTCCCTCTGACAGCCCGTGCCCTCTGACCCATTTACTGCCCCATGTGTGCGTGGGCCGTGCCTCCACGTCTTAATAGTGCCTTGCACTGGGCGGGCTGTAGGCTGTTCTGCAGTGATTTATTTCTGGATCTCAAGAAGTTAGACTTTCATTTCATAACTATTCAAAACTCGCAGACGTACTTCTGCTGTCGCAGTGCTCCCCGCCCCAATGCCATAGCCGGGCAGGCTGAGGATTCGGGGCCCGGGGATGCCATCAGACCTCCTTGTCTACGGGCATTGGCTTTCTTTTCCATGGATCGCTCATCTGAGCTCTGGCTCCTGCCAGTCGCATCTTCAATTTATTTTGCGGCCTGAGTGCTCCCGACTGAAGACAGCCTGTGGCCATCGTCTGCCCAACTGTACAGAATAATCTATTAAGAAGAATTCTGTTATTCTAACAAGTCGAAGATCCATGATTCCCTTGGCATGCTTTCACATAGTTAATGTTGCCAGGACTCGGGGCTTTGTTGGGTGGAGGCTTCTGTGACCATTCATGCCAGACTCTACTTGCCTTTCCCATCAGTGGCCAATTTTTAATCCCTTCTCTTACGCTGATGGAGATGTTCTTTTAATCTTCCTTCCCGACACAAGTGGGAAGCTTCCAGAGCCCAAAAGGGAGACGGAAAATTGACTTCCCTTGTTTGTTTTAGTTTATTTACTGTGTGAATATTTTTTAAAATATTTATGTGTCCTATGAATCACTTAAATTCCAAAGTTTAGTGAAATTATTTCCTTCACTTACAAAAAAAAAAAAAAGAAGAAAGAAAGAAAGAAAGAAAGAAAGAAAGAAAGAAAGAAAGAAAAAAAAAAGTTGGAAATAGTCCTATGACCGTTTAATGATGAAAAAAAAAATATCACCACGCACTTCTTACTCCTGATTCTATCACTGCCTGCCGTTCATCAACTTTTTGGGGACCCATTATAACCCTGGGTCATTACCGTAGCTCAGTCATTTTTTGAAAGTCTGAGTCAACCATTACAAGTAGGCTTAAACTTCAAATATCTTCTGGGCATCTCCCATTGATTTTGCAATCTCTCCTGGGTTAATAGAGAATTAAGCAGATTAGTTTTGCTTTTTAGAGTAATATATTGTGGCTGGCATAATTACTCCCTTCTACCAGAATCACTGATGAGGGAAAGTAACATTTATATTGGATTTATATCTTAGGGAGAAAAAAAAATACTCGTGTTTCACTGTGTACCCCCAATATAATGAAAAACCCAAGACAAAATAGCCCAAGTCAACAACAAAAAAAAATTGTTTGCACTATTTTTCAAAGACTTTTAAGATATATAATAATGAACCAGTTAACTCTATGCCATTGATTTCACTATTTTCATATCTAGAAAGCAAAAATGTGGAAGTGAGCAAAAAAAGGGGCTGATGACCAATAGAGTTTATTTAATTATATCATATCCATGAAAGTGCATGCACTTTATTTTTAGCAATCAGCTCATGCACAAAATCATTGATTACTAATTATTACTATAAGCATGATTTCCCCACATTTTCTTACACAAGTTTCCAACATACAAAAAAGTTAACAGAACTGCATAATAAACACATAATCACCACCTAGATTTTACAATTAACATTCATTATGTCTTATTCCATACCTATCCATCTTTTTCATTCCTCTGTCCATAAATCAATCCATCACAAGCACAATTTTAACAAGTTAAATTACCTCATTTTCCAACCATGGAAGTTTGGAAGCAATCAATTAGAATGGATTTCTTTCTACAGGCAAAGAGTACAGGGCCTGATAGATCCTGGTCTATTAATAACGGTAAGATTTGATGGGAATGACACTCAGTGAAGGAATAGGTGCAAAGTACTAAGAGGAACTCAAGAATCTTGACAGTTGGAGGCAGCAGTGTGGAGGGTAGGCATAATCCAGCCTCATCATATAAGCTACAAATCCCATCCTGGGCACCGGACGGACCATGTTCATAATTGTCTGTGATCTTTGTGAAGCCTAGATAGGGCCACAAAATCCTTCTCAAAACAGTACTCTGGGAAGCACCACCAACAGCTCAGAACTGCCAGGACAGGTAAAACTTAAATGCCATCCAAGGTAGGGCAGACAGCCTTGATACACACCTCACAACTCCAAGGGCAGCTACACAGGATTGATACTGATTATTGATGACCATGAGATCAACAAGTACAGAGTCCCTAGTATATGCAATACCACTACTCCTCCAAGTTTTGCAAAGTCAAGTATTCTCCACAAATTTTGCTTAACAAGAGGAGGGAAGGATGGAAGGAAGAAAACTGAAGTCTTTCATGATGACTATAACCCTCCTGAGAAGTTCTGCTGCCTGGGATGGACCTGGGCAGTTGTAAGGACTGGATGGTCTCCAGAGGGGGCTTTGGTCTTACAGAAAAAAAATTCCAAATTAAAAAAAAAGTTATGGAAGATTTGCAGAGTCTGGATTCAGACACCGTTTGGATTCACCAGATGGCCTGAATGCATGCCGGGTGTTGGAGACAGGGCAGAGGTTGGGGATGAATAATGAGGAGGAAGGACGGTTATATGTAAATATATAGCCATTTTCTCAATATTGGATTTTGTTGGAATAAACATGATTTGTCTTTTATCATTTGGTATGCAGTCTGAAAAGCCTTAATAAAATAACAAACCTCACTGAGCTTGATTTTGAACTTTTATGATTTCTTCGTCTACTGGCTGCACACTCTTAGTGGGAGGGTAGAGATTATGGAATAATCTGAGCAAAAAGTATATAATTAAGACAGAAGACAGTAATAATTTTAATATATATTTTTAAAAGTCTACTAGGAGAATAAAAGCTAACTTTCCAAAATGTTCTAGCATACTAGTGGGAAACTTCATTCATCCACAAGGTTCCTAGAAGTGAACTAGCTCATTCTCTAACCAAACCAGAGATGAGACATTAATTAGCATAACCACAGAGCAATGTATTTTGTGACAGGTTGACTTTTTAACTAAAGTGAGAAAATTGCTTTTAATTCATCTAATCTTTACAACTCAATGCGATTGTGTTTTCAAGCCTGCAGATGGTATGGCGTACACACGTGGTGGTGACAGCGGGTGTCTGAATTCTGTGTATATAACTTGTCTCCTTACATTGTTTGTTTAGCTGGCCACTGAACAGAAAGTGTTCCCTTTCTTCTCTTTCATTCTAAGATGCCTGAGGTCAATAAGGAATATCATGTTTCCAAGCAGTGTGCTACAAGAAGAAGGTTCCCTTGTGAGGTTCAGAAGCTCCATGTGTCCCCAACTGTGTCCACAAATACTTGAGCTGTGTTTCCATTCTGTTTATGGTTCAGCTAAAGCTGTCACATCTTAGAGTGGAGCCCTGGTGGGCAGTGGTGTCAAGACAGTGGCACCCCGGACATTTGCATCGTTAGGGTGGTCTAGGGAGCAGCATGGGGGAGCATGAAGACAAAGCGTCTTGACACATGTTGATAAAATGATGACACAGCAAACACATGAAGGGACACGTATTTCAGTATGGGCCAGATGATGGTCTTCAGTCAAGTGGAGCCAGGTCCTGGTGGGTCTAGTAGAAATAAAGATTCAAAGAATGGAAAAATCGTTAAAATGCTTACAATTTGCCACAGTCTAAAACACAAACACAGGCTGTTTCCTTAAAGACTCTCAGGATCCTGCCCCTTAACCTTCCTTGCATTCCCAGCCTAGCATAAATGTCTCCCATTGTTGGCAATATTGTTGACAAAATCCTTTTCAGTGGGCTGCTTCAGAAACAATTGATAATTGTGCATTCCTAGAATTATATTTTTGGCTTCAAGGACATTTGAGAAGGGCTGACATGCTCTTTACAGAAATGAAATGATTGTGAAGGTACTAGCTTAATAACCTACATGATAAACTCATTTAGGATGTGTATTTAGTATGTATGCGAGTTTGTGTATGTGCATATAATATCCTTTCTAGACCTAATATTAGGGAGTCATTGTTAGTGTTTGGTTGTTAAGAGAAATAGAGAGGTTTATTCTGGGCATTTTTTTTTCTCTAGGCATTTATCCTAACTCTGATATTAACAGAAGAGAGTTTTCTTTGTTGAGTTGTTATAAAGTAGTGTTGATTTTATAGACTGGGATGCTGCAGTGTATCTGGGATTCTGGGACATCAGGGATTCCCAGATGTCCCCCTAGAGCATCGTTCTCTCTGTGACTGGGCTATGACCTTTGACACTGAGTCACACTACTGCCCCTCACCCATGTGGACCACCCCACACCTCCCCCTCCTTGTCTGGGTACTGCACAGAGAGAATGCCATATATTTTAGATGCTGGTTTGTAATTCTGGATTTATGTACACTGTAGAATCAGTGTTATATAAGAAATCACATTTTTAAGTTTGAAGTTTCTATGGTTTACATACAAAAAAACAGCCTATTCTAGAAAAGTCTGTGGAACAAGGAGACACATTTGTTTTTGGTTTTGTTTTTTTGTGGAGGAGTTATTATGATCTCAAAACCTTTTCACCATGCTTTCCAGAGCCTGTTTCTGGAATGTGAATTATCACAGGAAGAGTGGCCATTGCTGGCTTATTCTCTCTTGGGTCCCAGGCCCCAGGGCAGGGCTAACATATGACTCGTCTTTGACCACAGTGTTTTGAATGCAAGCCTAGATGAACATGTACTAAGTCCTGTCTCTCCGATGGAGTCAGAGAGCATGCAGGCAGATTCTCTGATAACCTCAGGCAGCCCCATGAGAAAAGGGGCTGGGAGCCACAGAGTATTGTTGGGAAGGGAAAGCAGGTTAAAAATAAGGGGTTCTTCAGGACACAAAACCAATGCACAGAAATCAGTTGCATTTGAATACACTAACAATGAGACAGATGAAAGAGAAATCAAGGAGTCGATCCCATTTATAACTGCACCCAGAACCATAAGACATGGAGGAATAAACCCAACCAAACAGGTCAAGGACTTGTACTCTGAAAACTGTAGAAAACTCATGAAGGAAATTAAGGAAGATACAAAGAAATGGAAAAACATTCCATTCTCATGGATTGGAAGAACAAATATTGTTAGAATGACTATGCTTCCCAGCACAATCTATACATTCAATGCAAATCCTATCAAAATGCCATCACCTTTTTTCACAGAGCTGGAACAAATAATCCTAAAATTTGTATGGACCAGAAAAGATCCCGAATAGCTAAAGGAAAGTTGAAAAAGAAAACCAAGGTGGGTAGCATCACAATTCTGGACGTCGAGCTATGTTACAACAAAGGTGTAGTCATCAAGAGAGCATGGTAATGGCACAAAAACAGACACATAGATTAATGGAACAGTAATGTACCAGAAACAGACCCTCAATTCTACGGTCAACTAATCTTTGACAACTAATCTTTGACAAAGTCTATTCAATGGAAAAAAGACAGTCTCTTCAACAAATGGTGTTGGGAAAATTGGACAGCCACATGCAGAAGAGTGAAACAGAACCATTTCCTTACACCACACACAAAAATAGACTCAAAATGTATAAAGACTTAAATGTGAGGCAGAAATCCATCTAAATACTAGAGGAGAACATAGGCAGCAACCTCTTCGACCTCACCCACAGCAACTTCTGGCTAGACACATCGCCAAAGGCAAGGGGAAAAAAGGCAAAAATGAGCTATTGGGACTTCATCAAGTAAAAAATAAATAAATAAATAAATAAACTTTTGCACAGCAAAGGAAACAGTCAACAAAACCAAAAGACAACATACCAAGTGGGAAAAGATATTTGCAAATGTTTTATCAGATAAAGGTTCAGTAGCCAAAACCTATAAAGCAGTTATCAAACTCAACACCCAAAGAACAAATAATCCAATCAATAAATGGGCAGAGGACATGAACAGACATTTCTCCAAAGAAGACATACAAATGGCCAAAAGACACATGAAAAAATGCTCAACATTAGTCAGCATAAGAAAAATACAAACCAAAACCACAACAAAATACTACCTCACCCCTGTCAGAATGGCTAAAATTAACATATCAGTAAACAGCAAATGTTGGCGAGGTTGCAAAGAAAGGGAGCCCTCCTACACTGTTGGTGGGAAAGCAAGCTGGTGCAACCGCTCTGGAAAACAGCGTGGAGGTTCCTCAAGAAGTTAAAAATAGAGCTATCCTATGACCCAGCATTTGCACTACTGCATATTTACCCCAAAAGACACAAATGTAGTGATCTGAAGGGGCACGTGCACCTGAATGTTTATAGCAGCAATGTCCACAATAGCCAAACTATGGAAAGAACCTAGATGTCCATCAACAGATGAATGGATAAAGAAGATGTGGTATGTGTATATACATGTGTGTGTGTGTGTGTGTGTGTGTGTGTGTATACACACACACCATGGAATATTACTCAGCCATCAGAAAGAATGAAATCTTGCCATTTGCAATGACATGGATGGAACTATGCTGAGTGAAATAAGTCAGTCAGAGAAAGACAATTGTTATATGATCTCACTCATATGTGGAATTTAAGAAATAAAACAGAGGATCATAGAGGAAGAGAGATAAAATTAAAACAAGATGAAATCAGTGAGGAAGGCAAACCACAAGAGACTCTTAAGCATAGGAAACAAATTGAGGATGGCTAGAGGGGAAGGGGTGGGGGATGGGGTAACTGGAGGGTGGCCATTACGGAGGCATGTGATGTAATGAGCAATGAGTGTTATATAAGACTGATGAATCACTGACCTCTACCTCTGAAACCTTAATACATTATATATCAATTAACCGGAATTAAATAAAATTAGAAAAAAAAAATAAGGGCCGTTCATCCCAATATGGTGATTACTGAGAAACACCTCAGCAAGCATCCAGCATGTGCAAAGCCACTGGAAATTGTTAGGGTCTCTCTTCTCATTCTAAATAAATATTTACTTTTGAACCAATTTCTTTGTATTCACAACTTTACTGTTTTTATTTTTAAAAATGATTTTAGGACTTGTATAAGTTTTAAGACACCACAAAGTGTGGCTCAGCCCCAAATAAAAGGTCACAGCATTTTGGGGGAGATCTCTTTTTCCTTTTGTTCTGTTCCTTCCCCAGCTGCTTTCCCACTTTTTCCTTTCCCGACTTCACACCTGCCTTACACCCATTTAACAGCCTAGTGACGCATCTTCAACACCGTCTGCAGCAATAATGTAGGACTCTCTCTCTTACCAACAGTAAGGGGACTTGGGTCTCATAATGTTGTGGATATTTATCTCCCTCCCAGCACTATAAAAACCACTAGCATTTGGGGGGGGGGGGGGGGCGGTCTCTCCCTTCTGACCTCAGGGCCACACAATCCACTCTAGATTTCCTGCCCTCCACTTCCCCTGAGTTATGAGGACAAGAAAATAGGGTCTACGTGTGCAAAGTTCATGCTTGAAACTAGGATTTTTTTTTTTTATTTTAAAGAAGTGACACATCTTTATTTTTTTCGTTTTTAAATTTTTTTTTTTTACTGAACTTCTTTTTATCCTCGTTCTCCCCCCCCCCCCACGATTTGGGGTCTCTTCTGATTTGGTTAAAGCACATTTTCCTGCAGTCTTTGCCACACATTTAGTATTTTATTTGCTCCTTCATATAATCTTATATGGAAAAAATGACAAGGCAGAAAAACTCACCACACAAAAAAGAACAAGAGGCAGTACCAAAGGCTAGGGACCTAATCAATACAGACATTGGTAATATTTCAGATCTAGAGTTCAGAATGATGATTCTCAAGGTTCTAGCCGGGCTCGAAAAAGGCATGGAAGATATTAGAGAAACCCTCTCTGGAGATATAAAAGCCCTTTCTGGAGAAATAAAAGAACTAAAATCTAACCAAGTTGAAATTAAAAAAGCCATTAATGAGGTGCAATAAAAAATGGAGGCTCTTACTGCTAGGATAAATGAGGCAGAAGAAAGAATTAGTGATACAGAAGACCAAATGACAGAGAATAAAGAAGCTGAGCAAAAGAGGGA
>PISX010007225.1:0-90773 GCA_004024625.1 Mellivora capensis
TAAAAAAAAAAAAAAAGACTGACTGAGACTCAAGACTTAATCCTCCTGAAACTACCCACATGGGAATTCCCCCCACTACTACTTCTCCTCTCCTACTGATCCCCATGTGGGAGAGTCGGGCTGAATGACAATGCTTGAGAAGGGCATTGCTGTCCTATGCAGGATACAATTTCCCATACTGGAACAAGGCCCATGCAAATGCCCTGGGTGGGAAGTAGTATGTGCATTCAGCGATTGTGGCAAGAGTGAACACACCTAAGGGGAGACATGCTAGAAGTGAGGCTGCTGCAGGCAGTGGGTTAAAAAATTAGAATTTGGGTCTTAAAGATAAAAAAATGTAGATCTTTTTCTATGAGCAGCATGAAACTACCAGGTGGTCTTGAGGTGGGGAGGTGTGTGTGGAATGATCGGATTTAAATTTTGAAAAGCTGCCCAATCAGTTGTGCAGAGCAGGGATTGGAGGGGACCATGTGGACACAGACAACTGGGGGAGTCCCTGGTAAAGGCCATTCTGGGACCCGATGGCCCAGAGTGACATGGTGATGATGGCAGTGGAGGACAGAAGGATAGAGCTCCAAGAAATGTTTACAAAGCAGAAAGAGCAAGACCTAGTACCTGTTGGACTACTGGTCATGTTGGTGGGGAGGAGGGGACCAGGCGTGGCTTCAGTCTGTCTGGTGGAGCTTGCTGGATGGTGTAGTGAAATGGACCAGACGAGAGCTGAAGTTGAGACTAACAGCGAGTGCTTGGAGTTTGGTTTTAGACAAGATGACTTTAGAGTTCTTGTGGTGTGACATGTAAAGAATGACATCTCTAAGTTGAGTATATGGGTCTAGAGCTTAGAAGAAAGTTGGGAAATGTAATGGGAATTTGAGACTCATTAGCTTGTCATTGTCAAGGCTGGTGGGGTCTCCCAGCCTCCCATTGTCTTATGACCTTGATATGTGAGTTGATGTGCCGCAGGGCCTTTACATGTGTACCAGTCAGCACATTCAACAGGAACAGTAAGTTCAACTACCAGTTAGAGGCTGGGTTGAGAATTCCTCCTCAAAAATAAAGCAAAAATATATTGCGTGTTTTTATACTAATAATTGAGATACAGAAATTTTGTTTTCTCATTTTTCTTTGTCCTCTTTTCTCCTTCCATCTCCTCTTCCTCCTTTTTTTCTTGGCTTTTTCTTCTCTCATTTTTTTCCATCCTGTCCACTATGGTGGCATGTGGTAACCTACACTGACACTATGTGGGCATGGTGCCATAACAGAAAGGTCACTCTTTGGGATTTACTTTCCTCAACCCAGGTGGAGGGTTAAGGGACACTTTTTATAAACAATTAAGAGGTAACTGTTTGTCTCTCATTTTACATGAGCACATACTGCTTATAAGCAGATTTGAGAACCAGAGATGCATCCTTAAGTAGAGTACGCTTTTATTTATAAGTCTTATTTATGCAGCTAGATTAATGTTTTCGGTTCTGGAGAAATTTTACATGCTAATCACTTTTTGTTAATTTTAAAATTATTTTTTAAAAAACGCTAGTCATTTTTTTCCTCTAATTAATGCTGATTTATTTTGATTTTCCCGGTTAATAGATTACTGTCCTAGATGAGACATGGACCGTATTCAGACGCTACAGTCGTTTTCGAGAAATGCATAAAACATTGAAGTTAAAGTATGCAGAGGTAAGTTATAAAATAATTATCTCCAATTAAGAACATTTATTTTATAAAGCAAATGAGCTGATTGCATTATCAATGCTCCCCCCCTTAAGTATCAGCTTGTAAGTGTCACCAAGTTTTATTGCAATTACTCATCTGTCAAAGGTAGCTTTTTAACTTCTGTTCTTCTTCCCAGTTCCATTCTACACAATTGAAACATTTCCTAAACATAAGATTTTGAAAGTGATGGTAAATGAATTCTATCCTTTTCATAAATTTTACAGTGCATTTTAAATAAATATTTTAATCAATTTATAACTTTGAACTGTAAGACCTAGTAAAATGAAATAGTAATAAATCCCTCAATAGAGATTTGCCTTTTCTTCTCTTAAAAAAGGCTGTATTAATGCTTAGACTTCTACTTAATGAGAAGTTAAGTCTTAAAAGTTAATTTTCCACCAGACATGGATGGGAGGTAGATTGTTAGAATGGAATTATCTAGAAGCAAGGAGGCATTTCATCCATCTGATCATATATGGAGAGTCTGTTGATACATTGTTATTCTTTTCCTCTTTAGACAAAGACTGGTTTTTAAAATACTTCTTACTTGGGGTACCCAGGTGGCTCCGTCTGTTAAATGTCTGACTCTTGGTTTTGGGTCAGGTCATGATCAAGCCCCATATCTGTCTCCACTGGGGAGTTTGCTTGAGGATTCTCTCTCTCTCTCTCTGCCCCTAACCATGCGCCCCCCCCCTTCACACTCAGTCTCTCACAAATAAATAAATAAATCTTAAAAAAAAATACTTTTTAGCAGAGAAAAGTATTCCTAAAATTAATGTGTATCTTCCAAGTGAATATTTTTATTTACTTTTATTTCAACTAAAGGAAACCTTGTATCAGCACAGCTCTTTGGGGATTTTGGGTTGAACTGACTACAGATCAGTCAGTAGTCACTGTCTAATGCCTGCTTTCCCTAAGTATTGCTTTTCAGCACTATTTTTATGGTTTCTTATGATATCCTAAAAAATACTTTAGTCAGACCTTTTTTTTCTAGTTCAGTTCACATTAAATAACTGATGTTTTCTTAACCTTTCCATGCCTTCTCCTCTTCCTTATCCCATATAAATATGAAGAAATTTCCTTTTTGTAAATAAGATGGTTCCTTGAGTTCTGGTAAAATTGAATTATCTGAAATCTGGTTATTAAGTATTAATAGTATTCAATTAAAAATTGAAGAAGCTTCGGGTAGGAATTTTAGTTCAGTGTTCCTCAGGAAGCTTCAGTTCCAGAAGTAGCTGCATCAAAGTCAAGTTATTAAGTTTCTGCAATTTACTTTTCATGTCCCAAGTTAATATTGATAATAAAAATTGAAAGTATCATGTGCATATTAATGTATAGAGTAACTTGTTTTTAAAGTGAGCTTTGCTGCTCATCACCTGCTTGATTATAAGTTATTATCCCAATACGTTAATAATGTACAGGTATTCATATTAACTTACTAAATTCCCTGATGATATAAAAGTGTATATATCATATCAATATAATATATATGTCTCATTCATTCCATGATTTATTTCATATCCATTCTTTCAGTGACATTAGTTCAGGGCCATACTACGTAGGCAAATTTCACAAATTCTAATAATGGAGTGGTGGACAAGAACAAAAATGTCTTCTCTTATGTATCCTCAATTCCTTTGGACAGACTGACGGCCAACAAGGAAAATATAATAACTAGCACTTAACGAGTGCATGTGCTATGTGACGATTACCATCTTAAGTGAGCTGCATGCCTTTGAGGAAGAATAACGGCAAAATGTAATGGGGCAGAAGGTGTTAGGCATTTTAGTACATGGTTGTTTCAGAGTTGGCTTTCTGACGAAACAACATATTAGTTGAAATTTGAGTCCAGAGAGATGAGTTTGCAAAGAATGCACAGCCCTAATCAGTATTTTTAAAGAAAACTTCAAAACAAACAGAAGCAATTTTTAAAAATATAATAGAAGACAATACACCTGAGGTTAACAGTGATGTAAACATGTAAATCAAAGAGGTTACCCGTTAGCAAGTGAAATTAATGAACAGAGTTGATCACACGTAAAATTCTTCTCAAGGAAAGAAAGAGTATATTGCACACCTGCTGAAAAAAGTTAAGTGACCTTCGAATGAGGGAAATCAAGCTGATCTCATTCATTCAGTCAGTCATAAGTCGGTATTGAAAGACTCCACACTGAATACCACTGTGAGCATGACAGCCACATTCCCTCCTCTCACAAAGCAGAGAATTTGAGCAATAAACAAGCAAACCAATAAGTGTGGAGGCAGTGTGATGGCATGATAATGTGGCGTGATACCTGGACACGTGGGGAGAAATCTGAATGTTAGAAAGGAGGCAAGCATGAAAACCTGGGGGTGAACTTATCTTCAGTAGAGGGAACAGCAAATGCACAGGCCCTGGAATAGGACCAAGCTTGGCATGTTCTGAGAACAAAAAGACCTGGGAAGTGTCAGGTGTAGTAGAGATGAGGGCAGGGAAGTCAGTAAGGACTGTATCATGTAGGGCCGGGAGTTCAATTGCGTGTGCTGTAGGAAACCTAACGGGGTGATATTAAAGAAGTTCTGAACATTCAAACTAAGCTGGGATTTCTATTTTTACCATGGATGACTTCTCAAAGAAACCCTTTTCTGGAAGACAGGCTCATGATCTAAATGACACCCAGGCCTGAAAATTGCTTGTCTGTGTTGAGTCTAACTTTGTGACACAATTTCTTTCTTCTCAGGGCAAAAAATATTAAGAACTTTTTTTGTGCACCTATTTGAAAGAGAGGGGGAGATGTGAGTAGCTATTTGAAACCATGTGGCCATATCCTAAAATGCACGCTACTTCTAGAAAGGGAAGTTATGCTACTTACAAAGGCTGAGGGGATGCCACCGAGCTTTGCAATAGCCACACTCTGGCTAATTTCCTCACAAGTAACTGAGTGCTGATGGTGCCCTGGGGCTTGTGTTGGGCTTTGTGGCTCATGACCTCCTGTGGTTGGAGCCAGAGACTTGCTTCTTGTCACACAACTGGTCAGCAGAAGCCAGTGTGGAAGGCCAGGTGGTTGGACCCCATTTACTATTTCTAACCAAACAATACTATACAAGTAAAAATAGAGGGGAAAAGTTGATCTGTAAAAATACAGCAGCATGTCATTGTAGATCTAGATAAATCTTATTCCAGTGAGGGGAGAACAGCATCACCCATTTAACATTTTCAAGATGAAGCTTAAATGTCAAGTTGAATATCAGCTATATTTTCTAACGTAAAGTTGACTTTTCCTTTTGTGCAGCCTAATCTTACTTGCTAAGTGTTTGTGGGGACTTGAGATCAATAATGTTTATTAGGTCTTCAGCAGTTAGGACTGCTTTTAATATGCAACTATTATTGCCATCTCTGTATATAATGTTAATCTTACTGAAGTAATCAGCTACCTCCAATCTTACTGAAGTAATCAGCTACCTCCAAATGATCTACTTGGCCTGACAGTGTCCTAGAAATCACTTGAGT
Organism: Mellivora capensis; assembly: GCA_004024625.1. Classification (NCBI taxonomy): domain Eukaryota; kingdom Metazoa; phylum Chordata; class Mammalia; order Carnivora; family Mustelidae; genus Mellivora; species Mellivora capensis. The sequence continues at coordinate 5,207 of PISX010007225.1, forward strand.
TATCAAAGTCAGAACTTCTTCAGGAACGTCAAAAGGTTCTAGATAGAGGGATGCTGAAAATTTCCTCTCACAGATGACTGTTCCATACCAAAGTGGGAACATGTTTTATTTACCTCACTCCTGCACCAAACTGAGGTCATTATTTCTATACAAATAGGAAACTACTCTTGTTTTCTCAGTTGCAAGGGTAACAAGATGGTTGATTTTTTTTTTTAATGATGATACATACTAAATTTACCAAGTTATACAAGGTTTCACATTTTTAATCAAGCTGAGAAAATATTGAAAAAATATGCTTGAATTCAAAATACACGGGATTTGTAATTATTTGCCAAGATAGAGAATCTCTGTTCACCTTAAAACTTTGCTTTGAAAAGAACAAAAACAAAACAAAACAAAAAAACTTTAGTTTGGGTTATAGCTTATAATCTTTTGGAACTCTGAATTATATCCTCTTCATTCACACTTCCTTCTGGAATTTAGGCCTGTTTTTCCTGGGGAATATATCTCTAAAGTTTGATGAGACAGTTCCTTTTATGGAGATTTTCTCTTTTCTTCCAGTGATGATTTTTTTCAGATCATAAGTTACATATTTATGGTAAAAGATTGAAATTATTCAGAGATGTGTACATAGAATGTGAAAGTTTCTTTTCATCTAGCCCCTGGAAGTAAACATTCACAGTGCCCTCAGAAGGTCTTCTTGGGTCCAGCTAACCATTCAGTCTCACAGAACTCCCATAGGCCATACTTAGCATTTTGAGTGACCTGAGAAAGGTGTAAGACCGATAGCTCTGCTTGCCAGCAGAGTACCTACGGGGACATGCTGAGTTACAAGAGTCACCTCACTCAGGGAAGGCTGAGCTATGGCTTCCCACCAGTGAGCTGTCACTTCCCCAGTCTACCAACACTTTATCCATTTACCAAAAGATTGATCATTCTGCCAAGAGCAGTAGTCCTAGTAAACAAAGTTGGCATACCACCTTACCGGATTTTCAGAATCCTCTTCATGGACATATGGGTATTTCTATGGGACATATGGGTTCTTGCTGTTGTGACTACCTCTCTGTGCATGTTCTTTTTTTTTTTTTTTTTTTTTTGAAAGAGAGAGAGGTGGGTGGTAGGGGTAGCGGCAGTTGGGGCAGAGGGAGAGAGGAAGAGAATCTCAAGTAAGCTCCATGCCCAGCACAAGCCCAGCATGGGGCTCCATCTCACTACCCTGAGATCATGACCTGAGCCGAGATCAAGAGTCAGATGATTAACTAACTGAGCCACCCAGGTGCCTCCTCTGTACACATTCTTGAAGATATCTACACAACTTCTGATTCAGATATGCATACTTCCCCTGTGAAGCAATCTAGTAATTGCCTAACTGTTTTTAAAGACCAATTTACAAAGAATCAAGATTAGGAAAAGAACACACAGAAACTGGGGAGACTGAGAGCCCCAGGGCCTTGCCTCCAGTAGTGAAAGGTTTTAAGAATTCCTTCCTGTCATTCAGCTAAGTCTTCTCATTTCCCTGTTTACTTACTTTTATTTCCTTAATTATTTACTGTATACTATATTATCTCCTTAAGGAGAAGGAGGTCAACTAAAAACCCCTCAGGGATACTTTATATACACTTGGGTGGTGAACCAGTTAAAGCAGGGAGGGGTTGACTATTAGCTGTAACTTATGTCTGTGAAGAAAACAGAAGGGATTTTGGATTATTACACACAAAACAAGTCTGAATTGAAGGGCCAAGAGGAGCCACTGGGTCCCATGAAATGCAGGCCTGGAGACTGGGGGCATGAGCAAAGCAGAAACCAAAGAAAAATTGGGTCCGTTGCTTTTGGTGACAAATTTAAGAGTAAAAAAGAAAAGAAAGTTCTTTGTCCTGTATAATACTAAAGAAAAATAGACTGGCTGCAGGTGATCTCAAATCCTAATGGGAGTGTTATGCTCATTCTATTTTCAGAGTCCCTGTCTGAGTAGGCTGAGCCCTCACTGGAGGTGCTACATAATTCAAGGTTTTTAAAATTGTTGTTTTATTTTTATTTATTCATTTTCCTTGATCTTAGCACTTCCTTCTGGATTCAAAAAAGATTTCCCTTTTGTCTTGAATTAATTTGTCCTTTTGATATACTGACATGTGTGATACAAGATAATAGCTCCTTCTGGCTTTCTTTCTTTGCTCCCCTTCATTGACCTCGTATGGAATCTTAATCAAATTAAACCCTGTGTTTTCAGATTCCGCGTCTGTACAACGATAATGCCACAGCCAGTTTGTAAAAGGTTGTGAAAGCCTCAGCTAAAATATGCTATTGCAAGTGACTATGGAGTCATATGCAGCATCTGCTGGAGACCATGTCTTTGTAATTTTATCATGCAAATCATCTCTGCAGTGGTCTTCATCTGTATGAAAATTTTTTTACCCTGTTAAAATCAGTAGTGTAATTAGTCCCTTTAAACGTCAGTCAAGTTAGATGCTCAGAAACACATGGTCTCTCTTTGCCACAGAAAAGGCAGAGTTTCTGTTAATGTCTAGTGTCCACAAAGTTTACCTATAGACCACATCCTAGTCTAAGGGTCCATCAGATCAAAACACAGCTCATCAAGAAGCTGAAAAGAAAGACTATTTGAACACCATGTTCTCTCTCAACCGTTAGAGCGAGTAGTGAAGACATAGTGTCCCTGCCACCTGCTTTCTGGATGAGTGGGCTAGTGGGCTCTGAACATAGTTAATGAAGTAGTAGGACATGGGGCTGGAAGATGAGAGGGTCACTGACAGCTGCTCGTTCTAGGAGGTTCAGAGACGCCAAACTCTGATTTTTAGAGGTATTTTATTTAATACATTTAACAAGAAGCCCTCTCTTCCAAGTGCTGGAGCCTAGTGGGTACCTCACCTCTCAGGAGAACTGTCTCATGCCAGGAGCAGAGAGGCACTGGAGTCTATCACCAAGGGCCCTTTTGTAATCATGGCCTAAGAGCGATTCTGAAGCAGGTGTGTGTTGGTCTGCCTAGTGGCAAGAGGATGAACCATAGAAATGGGCTATGTTATGGATTATAATGTACCGTCCAAGTAATGCTAAGGGAACTCTTAATCCCTGTGTGTGCTGAGAGCCTAAGTCCCGTGGAACATGACATGGGCCTGTCTGCCTCATAACTAAGTTGCCACAATTAGAGTTGAGTTGGACTCAATTAGAGTCCCCGAGTGTCAAACAGGAGATCAGCCTCCACTGGCCACATCCCCAAGTGGGCTCCCTTCTCCCTACAGAGCTAAGGGAGAAAAACATTTTCAGAGCCTTTGAGTAAAGCATGAAAGATTGCTGTATTAGAGCAACTATTCTATCTCACGTCTGGCAATCTCCAGGTGCCCAGTAAATACCAATGGGAAGGGGGAAAAAACGATTAGGCAAGAGGTAATTTAATTTGTATATGAACTTTGTTTGTGCTGATAGAACCATTTCTCACCATCTTTATTTTCTAATTTCCCTAAAGCAGCACCAAAAAAAAAAAGAAAAGAAAAGAAACTGGCTGTTGGCCTTGGATTTGTTTTGGGCAACTATTTACCATCCATCACTGAAATGCATTCTCAACAGTTTTATAACCAGCATTCTAAATTTAATATAAAAATTGCGTATCTACTCACCACCCAAATTACAGCGCTACCCACCATAGCTACAGGGGGCATCCAGTAAGCCTTAGATAAATTCACCTGCACCAAGCCCTCAGCCCCCTTGAATTTTTAAATAGCAAACAGCTAGGGAGGCAAAAATAGAATACTGCCTCTCAGCTTCCTGACCTAGTATGTTATGAGAAACCCAGGCATTTTCACTGTATGGTTTGCATCAAACCATTCTCTCCACTCAATAGATAAACAGTATTTAAATCACTGTTTTCAAGGGTACGGGTAGCTGGGTGCAAAAAGCATCAGAATTTGCTGGGAAGCTTTTTTTTTTTTTTTTTTTTTAAGAGTTTTTTATTTATTTATTTGACAGATCACAAGTAGTCAGAGAGGCAGACAGAGAGAGAGAGGAGGAAGCAGGCTCCCGCTGAATAGAGAGCCCAATGCGGGGCTTGATCCCAGGACCCTGAGATCATGACCTGAGCCGAAGGCAGAGGCTTTAACCCACTGAGCCACCCAGGTGCCCCTGCTGGGAAGCTTTTCCGGGATATGTGGGCACAGGCGCCACACTAGGAAATTCTGATTCGGTAAATCCGATGTGGGGCCTAAGAGTGTGTAGTTAAGGACCAAATTCCCCAAACGATGCCCTCCGGGCCACTAGTTAATATGCTGCCTGTCATTTCTTTTGCATCCACCTTGGGAGCATTAGTTGATTTTTCATTATTATAGGTCACCAGTTCTAAAAGGTAATTTCCAGGGACCTATAATCCTGTCAAAGTTAATGACAGGTGAGTTTAAGCCTAGACAGTGAGAGCATGTGGATTGTTTCTTTGACCATCCAAAACTCTGAAGCAGAGAGTAGCTGACGAGGAGACTTCTGTAGCAGGGGTTGGACCCGTTTGCACACTATGAAATGTAAGTTCACCATGGCACCTTAAAGATCTGGGTACTGCATGGTTTCTCATTTTAGACACGAGGACTCAAATGCCCAGACAGAGTTTTGTTGCAAGTCACACCAAGACTTGGGGCATAGGCAAGGTTCATGTCTCCAGATTTCTAGTCCTTCTTGGTTTTGAGTCTCCTTCTCCATGACCGTGTTCCTTCAAGAAGAGGGAGTTTTCAGAGTGCCCCAGTTGAGACCAAAGAGAACATGCCTTCTCTGCAAAAATCATTACATAAGCAAGTCCCCATGGAGAACTAGAAACTGGGTTTCTTCTGTGAAATGTGTGACAATGACAGGCTCCTGCCATGCCTCCGTCCCTGAAAGGGGCAACTAACATCATAATAAAGATGGAAAATGCAAGCATTTGAGTTAGTCCAACTGTATAATTATTCTTAAATATGCAATATTAAATTCTCACAGATCGGAAACATTTCTCACTTTCAAAAATCGTTGCAGCCCATATGAATGTCCTCAAATCTGTCTTCCCTGGCTCATGCCTAAATAAGATTGACACTGGCTTTGGGAGGAGTAAGATTTTACGTGGAATAGTTACAGTCCTTATGCCGAATATGACCAGGTCAGTGCAGTCTTAACTGTGTGTCCAATGACGGTTTTGTACCCAGGATGACTGAGTTTCAGCACTTCGGTGACAGCAGGACAGCAGCTCTGTCAGTGGTGTGTCCTCATTGTAATCTCTGGCTGCTCCACACGGACCGCCAGCACAGAGGCCTGCCTTTCTCCCTCATTCAGCAGATAGTCAAGAAGAGTCACGAATGTGCCCGGCTCGGGGCGAGGCATGTAGCAAGATATTCATAAATATTGGGGGTGTGCTTGTTCTCGTATCAAAGGTCCAAAGGTAACTCATCGCTCCTTCAGTAATCCCCTAGATTGTTATGAAGAGTCGCTCTTTCATGCTTCTAACAGAACTTGGAAGAGAATTGCTTATTTGTTTGTGAGTATATTTCTCAGTGACAGCTGTTCTTATAAGGCCTTGGAAGCTACTATTAATTTTCAGTAGTCAGAAATGCTCCCACCTCGTCAGCTGTGAGAATTATGGCAGCTCTTTGATGAGTTTTCATTATTTGCATTTCTCAAAAGCTGGGGTGGCTAAAATTTACAGCCACAGACCTGCAGGGTGTGGATGTTTCAAATGCTGTCAGTCCTTATGAAGGTATGTCTACTTGTAAAAGACAGATTAAAGCTGATTTGACCAATTAGAGTGCCAGATGGAAGTCCCTCCACCCCCAGTCTTTAAAAATTGGGTACTACTTAGGTAGCCAAGTGATACAGGAGTAAGGGAAAAAAAAATGCCTAACAAATGAGGAATGAAAATAAAATACACTTTTATTAGGTGGTAACAGAAGTCAAATGTTTTTCTTTCATTAGTAAAGATTCCACACTTTATTAGTTGTTTTCAGTTTTCTTTCAGTGATTTATAATTTAAGCAGCTTAATTGTTATAAAATCATAAAAGAGAAGTAAGACTTTTTATCACTCATGTAAATTTTTGTATAAGGGCTGCCTTTATTTATATCCAGAGGAATAGCAATGCCATTTATCAAAATCTGTGCTGTCTGCTGCCTCCGAGACCACCTTGGCTTAATAAGGGTCTGGCTAACCTAAAAAGTGAATTTGGCCAAAAGAGAAAGGCTTATAGTAGAAGCACACTTTTCCATTATGTATAATTTGTCTTCTTGATGGCAGCAGAGGTGCCAACCTATCTTATTATAATCTAGTAAACACTGAAGTCAGGATTTGAGTGTGATGGGTCTTTGAAAATAATTGGGCTATGTCAGTTCACCGGGAATTAGAAAGAGAAAAAGCAACTTGGAGATGAACATTTCACTCTGAGATCATTAAGATCATTAAGAAATATTACAAAGTAACAGAGAATGCTGACTATATTGCTGATATATAGATATGTGGCTAGCTAGCATGATGGATGAATAGATTCTCAATGCTTTCATTTTCCTTAAACTGAGATTCACAGATAATTCCATAAAGTGGCTGTTAGTTATAAGCAGCTACTAATTGTCTTATCTGACTTTGTTGATTGTTCTTCATGTAGATCTGTTGTTCAATCTATAAAATTAGAGGCCTGTTGTTTAGAATAAAGTTAATAACTTGGGTTTTTAGACTCCACAATCACTGAAGAAGGGAAAGACAAATTTCACTGGAAATCGGTAGGCCTTAAAATTACTGATTTCATTTTTCTAATGGCTTTTATTTCAGTCTTTTTGTCTTTAGAATATTTTATTTACTGAATTGTAGAACAAACTTGTCATAATGTTTCTCTTAGGCCAAAGAAATGTGCTGTTTTATCCTCATTTGTTTGTTTCCTTTGTTTTAGTTTGCATAATCACATTTCAGAATTATACAAAGTAGGCCATAGGGCTCTTAAGTTTTCTTCCAGTGTTCTCCAGGACTACCATGTCTTCCACAGATATCCAATTTATTTGGTCTTAGTCATGATTTTTAACTTTAACGTACAATTTTCCCATAAGGGCTCAAATGTCTTTACATCATTTCCCACCTCTGCTGCAGGGATAATGGCTGTAGCAGGAAGAGGTACCATTTTAAGGGATTTCTCATGAATACTGCATTCCCATTTCTGTCTGTCCTTTTCCTGTTCTACAACCTCTTCAGAAGTAACATGCTTCATTACTGTATTGGGCCCTATTTCCCTTCTACCTGCCTTGGCCTGTCTTCAAATAATGCGGCGAAGATTCTACAGGAAGTCAGTATAGTCCTCAAAGGCAATACAGCCAAGAGAATAGGTAAAACATCTCCCGGGTACCTGAAATGCGACTTCTAAGGTCCCACATACAATTTTAATCATCGGTACTTGAGATACAGAATTTCAGAGCTGAAAGGGAACTTGAACCTCTTTGTTCAACTCCTTCAGGTTTCACAAGTGATAAAACTAGAAACCAGTTTTCGTACATTGTACCAGCAGCTCCATGCTGAACTGAGACTTGAAATCTGATTGCCTCAAATCCCAGGTTATTAAAAGAAAAAGACATATGGTGTTAATTTAACTGTTCCATTAAATCTGTAAAGAGAATAATCACTTTTTATTGTTTCTATAAAAATGATGCATGCTCATTTATAAAAATTTCACATAATACAGGGAGAAAGCAACAGATCGCCCCAAATCATTCTCTAAATATAATTAATGTTACTATTTAATGAACATTATCTTAAGTACTTAAATGGATAGGCATGGATAAAAGGATGGATATGTAGTTGGGAAAAAATTAAAATGAGAAAAAGAAGAAAGAATGCAATACCTTTATAACGTTAGGTTCATTCTAGATATCCTATCTTTAATTGCTAACATTAAGTTTAATTTTACTTGAAGGTGTCAGAAGTGAAAGAAAATGAAATAAAACTGAAGAAATTGCTGAACTTCAAATTAAATATTGCTCTACCAGAAGTTATAAGTTCTTTAAAATATATGTGACTTTAAGCAGAAGGATTATAAACAAACAGAATGTGAATTGCTAGTTTTCAAATGTGTTTCCATTTTACAAATTATCAATTGTGTTTCCCTTTTATGAACAATCAATTGACTTTTGAGCACGTGTTTGGAGGTCCTAGCAGAGGAACGCAGCTACTCGTATACCCTTGACGGAAGAACAGTCCTTCCTCTAGTGGGGAAGGTCGTCCTCTATGACTGAGCAACTGAGCAGGAAGCTTCCAGGGGGAGGGATGCACATGGAGCAGTGAGAGAGGAAGGGGACACCCGCCTAGCTAGCCAGATCAGCTGAGTCAGCTCTGGCGATCCGTGGGGTGACAGAGGTCCCAGCCAGATCACTCTCACATCCATCACCTGACTCTTGTAACAAAGACAAAGTTAGCACTCTTTAACTCCCATCTTCCAAATTTTAAAAGTCATTTTATATTATTATTTTACATTGTCAAGTTATATAGCATTCACATTCTTTTATACCTAAGCCGAATATATTTCCCTCTTGGTTGTGAGTTTAAATAGAGACAATGATCACTTTACTATCATTCCTGAGATCTTCATTCCTGTGCTGCTCTTGGTTGGTTATTTTTGATCATACAGTACCTTTGGAAAAGATGCCCCTTGATGTGTTTTGAGTTCTTATGTGCTTGAGAATGTCTCTCTGTGGCCTTGAAAGACACTTCGGTTAGGTCTAAACCTGTGGGTCACATTCCCTTTCCCTTAGCACATTTCATGTTGGGTTATTTTTTTTATGTACTTTGTGCTCATCTGTTTTACTTTTATCTATTCTACTTCTGTTTCTTCTACGGGGACTTTCATTCCTTTTTTTTAAGCAGGTTGGGGGTAGGGAGGGTAGGAGAGGAGTAGGCACAGAGGGTGTGGTGGTACGGATTGTTCAGTCAGCTTTCTTTATTTGAGAATAGTTTAGATGCTTTTTATTTGTTTGTTTTCTATTTTTTACCTTCCAACATGCCCTGTTAAGTTTTTGCTGAAAGCCAGATATGGTATATTTCCTAAAAGGGACTGAGGTAGATGGGCCTTTTAGTGTGAGGTTCTAGGTTCACGGGCTGGGATGCAGGGGTCTTTCCAGTTTGCTGTAGCTGTGGTTTCGGAAGCTCACCTTTCCCCCAGTGCCCTTGGTTGGGTCTCCCCTAGAGAGGAAACCCTTGGGTTTTCCTAAAGACTTCTTCAGTAGAGCCCAAGGCTTGCAGTTCTTTGATCTGTAATCTGTTGTGCGGGAACCTCCCCTGATGCGTGGTGAGGTGTAGTGGGAGGGGAAGGCCCCTTAGGCCTTTGATCAGGTTTCCTTTTCCAGTGAGCCTGCTGTTGGGCATTCCACTCTCCCTAGGTTGGTTAGGCTTTGGTTACCCAAGGTATGGTTAGATTCCAGTAAAAGAGTTTCCCTTGAGTGCAGGCTCTGGGTATATTTCAAAATGGTTACTTTTTCTCTCCTCCTGCCAGAAAGTAGTAGATTTTTCTCTCATCTCACAGTGAAGATGTGGATGGAGGTAAAAGTAACAGAAGTATGTGGACCCCACCCTGACACCAAGCTTGTAAGGCAAATACCACTCTGCACTGAGCCTCCAGTAACTTCCAGGTTACAGCTGGAAGGTTTCCTGACTCTTCCTGGCCCCAGTACAGGCTTCTGCGCCCAAGAGGCTGTTATTCTGTCTCCGCCCACCTGTCTCCCCAGTTTGAGGACATCAGTTCGCCCATAACCTCAGTTCTCAGATGAATCAAAGAAGAGCTGTTGAGTCTTTCAACATCTAGTCTGTTCAGCCTGTTTCTTGTGAGGGCAAGGACGATGGCTTCCAGGCTTCTAACGTGTCACATTAGAAACCAGAGGTTCTATTCTAATAGCTTTAGATTTACGGCTTCCCTATTATTAACAGCTTACATGTGTATAGTATCTACGTCACAACAAGTGAACTAATACTGATACGTTATTATTAACTAACGTCTAATAATTGAGAGAGAGAGAGAGAGCACACAGGTGGCAGGGGGTGGGGGAGTGCAGGGCAGAGGGAGAAGCAGGCTCCCTATGAGCAGGGAGCCTCTTGCAAAACTTGATCCCAGGACCGGAGATCATGACCTGAGCCGAAGGCAGACATTTAACCAACTGAGCCACCCAGGCACCCCTTACTTCTCATCTTTAAGTGAAATGGACTAATTGTTGAGGGAAGTAACTGGTTTATCACAAGGGCAAGGAGGGGACAAATATTGGGGATAATGAAGACAACAACCTACTGCTTACCTAAACTGCCTGCAATTTTTCTGAATTTCTTTCCACCAGTTTTTTCTTTGTTTTGAGATACTTGTTCTCTTATTTTCTGGTGTTCACAAGGGCTGTGGGGTCACTGTAGGGTCAAATGCTTTCCCTCAGACCTTTCTTCCCTCTACCACTGTGAGCTTCTCCAGGTTCTTCTGTCCATGGCCCCCTTCTCACCTTCCTCTTGCTGCAGGTGTCCCCCACCTTTCCCTGTCTCTAGATTTTTAGCCTCTTTAATCACAGTGTAGTGGAACACCTGAGAGTTTGGATGTTTGCTTTGGTGGATCACTCATGGTGCCCGCAGTCTGGAGGTGAGGTGAGGAAGGCCCTCAGCAGTGCTTTCCCTGGGTGCCCCCTGCCCTGCAGTACGGGGCTGTGGCAGTTTCCTAGTCTGGAGACAGAGTGTTTCCTTTTCATCTCTTCTGTTGTTTCTGATGGTGCTTTTGAAGGAGATGAGCTCCACCATCTTTAACCACAACTGGTTCCTTACATGTTACGGTTTATAGAAAGATTATTTTTGTTAGAATCATACTTTTCAACACGAGACACTCCCTCTGTGAAAGGTATAAGGGGAAAGTGGTGGCACTTGTTCTTTATGAAAATTAAATCTTATAGAAAGAAAATTATTTTTTCCTTGTTACCGAATCCCAGTATATTGATAATTTGTATATGAGACAGAACTATTTATCTGTGTCCCTCTAGAATTTAGCTATTGTAAGGAATATAGGACTTAAGAAACTGTGTGTGTGTTTTTTGTTTTGTTTTGTTTTTTTTGTAGAAATGTAGGCCACTGTATTTCCTTTGTCACAGGTTACAAAGGAAATCAGAGGAGTCTCTCCTCTACCTACAGATTGCCATTCACTGTTCCTGACAATGTTTCTCATGGAAATGTCCAGGTAATATATCTTACTTAAAAATCTCCGTTCAACATGAGAAACCAAGCAAGCAAACAAAAGATGCTGATATATGTCGGACATGAATGGAAAAGTCAAGGAAAGTTTGGAATCACTCCCCTTTTAGCCTATTCTTGTATTGTTAATTTGTTGGAAATAATTACTTTTCAGACGGCACTTTCAGCAAAATGGAAGTGTTTCTGTTTCTCGTTTTTTCCTTTTTGTCCATTTCTTTGTTTGCTTGTTTTGGCTCTCCATGTACTTTATCCTGACCAGTGGCTCTGGGTATCTTGGTAAATTATCCTTTTTAAAAATTATTTGGACCATTTAATTAATTCACAACCCAGAAATGAAACTTACAGAGGATTGCTTTTGCTGTCTGTTTTAAAATAAATGAGACAATCAATTTATCAATCAATCAATAAAATAAAATAAATGAGGCAGTCACTTTGTACTTGTAGAGAGAAAAAGTAAGTTTAGGTCTCTTATCTATCCTAGGTTTCGAAACTCTTCCATGGATTTTTATAATATTACGGTCTTGAGAACAAAGCAGTAATTGCTGTTCTCTTTCCCTAGTCCAGGTAAAGACAGTGGTGTCCTTTTACCCTTCTGGAGATTGGGCTGATTCAGATGACCGTGATAGAATGTTCTGGGTCAACAACAGCTATTGGTCCCCAAATGGCCTCCTGTACCACCTACCACCTCCCAACTCCTTAGCCATTTCATTGCCCTGGATATATTAATATAAGATATTTCTATTTTAGTATTTTTTGGGGATACTTTAAGAGAAATATTCTTTTGAAGGAATATCAGTTTGATATAGCCAACTGATAATCCATCAAATGAGAATACTTACGCTTGGCAGGTAAAGCAGATGGGAATGTATCTTTTGCCCTAGTGGTTGCTTAAAAATGTCAAAAGTTTTATGCAGGGTTTAACCAGTTGAAATTGCTGGTATTCAACCATTTTTAACTTACAAAATTGGCAATTTCATCTCATTTAGCCTAAGAGCTTATAGATAGCAAGGGCTAAAAAGCCATGTTAAGATTTCTCTAAAAAGGAGAAATGGAGGTCATTTCCATACTACTGGGAGGAAGAGAGTTGAAGAGCTATTTCTGATGTGAATATAATTATTTTAATGAAGGTGGTGTTTTTCTTAATATTTATATAACAGCCTTGCCTTTCTACTTTAGTTTGCTTGTTTCCCAGCCCCACCAATAGCACTTGGGCCCAGGACCGTGCCTTGCTATCAAGAATCACATTGGAACTTCTGCTTCTGTTCATTCTCTTCCTCTTTTTGTCACTTCAGCTACATATAAGGAGAGCTGCCATCATTCTGACTTTTTATGGGGAGAGGAGTAAGGTGATAGGATCCGACTAAACTTATGTGTCCCAGGAATACTGCTGGGAGCCTGCCTCCCAACCCAGCCCCTTACCTGTTACTCCCACTGCTATTGCTCTCCCCTATCGTGTTCCTGTTCCCTTTGTGGGTACCAGTCCTCAGTGAGGTGCTGCTAAATGCTCTTGGAACCGTTGCCCACTGTCTAGCAGCTCTACATCATTTTTCTGGTTTGGTATACTTAAGGAAGGGTTACTTTCCTCCATCTGGATCCTGGAGCCACGAGGACATCAAAGGGATTTTTCCCTACATTGTGGGCCCCGCTATGGCATTGTGGTGAGACACTTAGAGTCAGTGTCAATTCCTCGTGTGGACCCAGCCACCCGGTGACTGCGAACCTTTTTGTGTCACCTAACTCTGGAACTGTGTTTCCTTGTCTCTAAAGTTAAATGGGTGAATATTATAGTCCCCTGATTATATGCCTGAAAGTTGTTAACAGGTACCCTTTTCTTCCTAAAATCTGAACGACAGTATTACAGATAATTTATACATACTTATTTCACAGGGTGGATATTAATGGCCCCAAATTTATTCTCCACTCCAGAATAGAGTATTTGCTGGGGATGAAGAAGACATTTAAATGCTTGCTCCCCACCCAGTTTAGCTGCCTGAAGTCCTTTTAGTGCACCATTTCCGATGGAGCACGCAAGTGTGACTATAAATTTCTCCTGACAGAAACCACATCACCTCATCAGCCATATAAGAAAATGACAAAACAACCAACTGTGAAAGCACGCCTGCCAAGGTTCCAGCACCACCGCAGTGGGGGAAAAACACACTGTACAAGTTAAAATCAGGGCTGGATGAAGCCCAAAAGACATGCTCTTGGTGTACCTGTCTTCTCTAAGCTGCAACATTTGGGAGGTGTGTGTGTGCTTGTGAAGGCAGGGTTCCAGAAAACCCTCTGCTTCTTGAAGCCACATCACCAATCCAGGGATGGGAAGAGGGTCCAAGAGGAAGTGGCAAGGTGCTTTCTTAGTAATAAGCATATCTCTAGCAAGCAACAACAGTAGCTAAACTCTCTGTGTTGTTACTTCACTGAATCTTCACAGAAACCTGGTGAAATTTAGTATCATTTTCTGCCTTTTCAGCAGAGAATATTTAGGCAGAGAGAAACATGACTAGTCAGCTAGATAGTGGTGGAGCCAGGATTCAGACTGGGTCTGTCTTACCTCAGTGCCCATGGTCTTTCGCTTAACCTTGAACTGACTTTAAAGCTCAGAGTCAGCAACAGAATTGGAACCTGGTAAGAGAAGGAGGAGAAGGGGTGGTACACCCCATCCCTCCCCAGTTTTCTCTGCTTTGGTAGAGAGAATGCTAGAGTGTGAAAGGAGTGAACGTCTGCCCAACTGAAGTTAACTTTAGAAAAGGGCCATGAAGTCATCAGAGATACCTTGAAGAGAGTAAAAGGGAGAATTACTCTTAATAAGAAAGAAAGATACCTAATAAAAAATGAACCAAAAGAGTTGAACAGACACTTACCAAAAATGACTAACCAGATGGTCAGTGTGTATGTGAAAAGATGCTCAACATCATTAGTCATTAGAGAAATACAAACTTGAACCATAGCAGAAACTCCTGCATACCCACCGGAATTGCTAAGGCGAGAAGCCACAGCACTAGATGTTGGTGGTAATGGGAAGCGATCGGATCTCTCCGTCACTGCTGGTGGGAGTGTCAGGTAGTTAAACCACTTCAGAAAACCATTTGATCATTTCGAGTACAGCTGAACACTTTCATACTCCAAGATGCAGCATTTTTACTCCCAAGACTCTGACCAGCAGAAATCCCTGCATAAGTTCATTAGAATGCCTTTGGGAAAATGTTCACAGCAGCGCAATTCCTAATGGCCCCAAACCAAAAGCCCAGTAACAAGAGACTGTTGAACAAATAAATGGACGTTCATGTAATGGGGTAGTGCACTGCCACGGGAGTGAATGAGCAGACCGTTGCCACGCGCAGCAGTGTGAGTGGATCTCACAAACGTGGGGCAGCGTGGCACAGGCGGGCACCAAGGAGTTCGTGCTGCGCGGTACCATGTACATAAAGTCAAAAGTAGACAGCGCTGAGCTGTACTTCTGGGAAGTCAGGCTAGCTAGTGTCAGCCTTTCTAGAGTTTGGGAGGGCATGACTGGGAGTGCTTGGGGGAGTTCCTGGGTGCTGGGCATGTCCTCCTGGTGGCAGTTACAGTGCGTTGAGATGTTGAAAATTCATCAAGTTGTTCGCTTATGGTATATTCTTATACTTTAATACTGAGTTTTGAAGGCACTGTGTGTATCAATGCTAGTTCTTAATTTTTGATTCCCGCTGTAGTAATAAAAATTTAAATCAAGTAAGAGATTTGCATATATATAAAATAGGGATTTGTGGCATTTTGTGGAAGAAATGTTGTTCATTTTTTTCTTGATAATTCTTCATTGACTTCTCGATTTGTCTGAACCCGACCAGGTGAGGAAGGCAGGGCTTAGTGAATTTCATCAACACCAGCAATTACTGCTGCTTAGCATTCATTCAACCAGAGCAACACTGGCTGGTCAGGTTCTCACCAGATTATACAGTTCTTTCTTGCCTCCCAGTCTATAATAAAACTTATCTTTTTATTACAATTTTAATACCTCCAGGAAGAGAAGCACAAAGAAAATAACTATGAAATCCGAAGACCTGGCTCAAAACAAATTCTGAACCTTTGTTCTCTAAGGAACGAGGTGAAAAGATTCAAAGAGAGGTCCTCTTTTCTCACAGGAATTCTTCATTTGTAACAGCAGCTATAAAAAGGCAATATGCAATGTTTAAAAACCTGAACAATGGTCTCAGAACTATTTTATAAAATGTTCAGGTAGTGTGCAAGTTAAGTTTTCAAATTCTTAGCTCAGCACAAAAATAATTGAAATCTAGTGTAAGGAGGGGACTAAAAGAAGAACAAACTTGTGTTTTAACAAATAAACTTGTGAAACACCATCTGGCCAAGCATCTAATACGTTGCCTGAGACAAAATACTGAGACTCAGATCTGTTTTTTTCCTTTGAGTTCCCGTCCCTCCTTCTCATTTGACCATCGTGGAATCTTGCCCTGTCTGTTCAAGGTCACGCAGTCAGTTGGTGACAAAGCAAGGGAAGACCTGCCGTCTTTAAACTCCCAACATCTTCTTCCCCTTTTTGCCCCATGATAGCGACTCTAAACAACAGATTAATAAACGCCCAAGGGTCACTGGTGTGATACTAATACATCTCTTATAAAATATGTATTTCAGCTTGCTACCCTTGAGTTCCCTCCAAAGAAACTATTTGGAAACAAGGATGAACGTGTGATTGCTGAGAGGCGAAGTCACTTAGAGGTAACAGAATTAAGCTTTTCTTTCTCTGGGTAGAAATTGTGCCATCTGATTGACCAGTGAGAGTTGTTCGTGTTATAAACCCCATGGCTCTTGTTCACGGGTGTGAAGGTGCCGCTTCATTAACACCGGAGGTGGCTGCTGTGCACATGAGAAAGTAACAGTATCCGTCTACTCGAAGTGTAAGCCCTTATCCCCCTCTGGTCTAACAGAATGTTTTTCTGGCTTGGGAGGAGATAACATTTGTTCTAAGGGTTAGGAAGCAGGCTTTGGGTGAGAACTAACTATTCACGGAGACAGATGGTCTGTAATAGAGAATGAGGTACAAAAGCTTGCTGCAAAAAAAAATTTGCATTAATTAACTGAAGATATATAGTATTGCATTATTGTTACTTTTCTGAGAGAGCTGGAAGCAAAAAGACACATACCTATTTTAGTCACGGTTAGGTTTTGTTTGGCTTATTTTAATTTCATCTTCTGAGCCGGCTGCATAGAGAACTTTGGTTCAACACAACTGTTGTTTCCAAGGGACTCACTGCCAGTGGGCATTGTGGGCTGTTTTATGTGGTTTGTATTTCTTTTCAAGGTAGAGTCGCTCATTTGGTTGGAATCTGATGCTAATGAGGCTGAGTCTTTGTGCAAAGGCACGGTCGCTGGTGTCCTGGGTGGTATTTCTTGCCACCGAGGCGGGCAGGATGAAATTACAAATAGCCGACTGCAGTCTCCTGTCAGCAAGCTTTCATGGGGCCTCGCAAAGTCCGCTTCACTACTTCTTTAAGAGGAATAATAAGACCTACTGCAAGTGAAATCAAGTAAGAGAAGGCCCAAGAGAGCCCCTTCTGAATGCTGAAGTTCTACATAAAAATGAGGTATTATTCTCATTCCTGCTGACAGCCAGGGTGACTTAAAGCCGGGGAACCAAAGATTAGGGATACATCCAGAGGCTGGCGGGGGGGGGTTCCAATGAGAGCAAAAGAGGAGGAGAAGTAGAAAACAGTGAGAAATGAACAATTATGAGACTGTGGTCCACAAGGGGCAGTTGAGTGTTTTGAGATCCTCGTCTAGAACCTCTAAAGAAAGACTTTCAGGGGGTAGCCATGCTTCCTGGCCATTTGAGTTCTACTGTGAGAGTGACGTGCTTGAAGAAGTTCTGGATTTATGAAGTCTGAGCCTTGGATGAGTCATGGCAGATTTCTGAAAATCATTCTATGAGTTGGCACGACTCTGATACCCAACTGAAGAACTTGCCTTCAAGGGAATGATGAGCATGGTGAGCCTGCTCGATTAAATGCTCTTAAAGGTCTGTTGTATCATATAAAAAACATAAAAATAATGATAGAAGTGGGGTTGGTTTTCTTTTCCGAACCTTTACCTGCCTCAGTCATCTAGACTTGTCTTTAATGGGAATGTCGAGGTTGATAGGATATAGAAGCAAGTGTATGAACCGACAGAAAATAGACCGTTGTCATGCTTAGCTTCTCAGGGATTCAGTCAAAGCCACTTGGTGCGCGGCACTGCCACAACACATTGGCACCCTGAGTGCTGTGCATATGTGAGCTCTGCCCTTGGTGAACTCTTCTCTTTCCATTCTAGCTTCCAGGGTCAGAGCCCAGCTCAGGGTCCTCTTTCATTCCTGGTATTTAAGCGGACCCATGTTTGTTCTTTCAGTCTTTCCTCCCTAATCACTTTGCCCTACTAAAGCCATCAACAGAGTTGAGGAACAGAGTTCTGTGTTAATGTCTCTGCCTATACAAGGACCCCTTCCATTGCCTGTGACTGTTACTTGTGGCATTAGCCTTTAAAGAATGGATCCCACACCTCGTGGAAATAGGCACTTACGTTTTAAATTAAATGTATTTCTCCTAATTTTGATGGTTAAATATTAGCATATCATGTCCTTTTCAAGAGCGAGTATAATTCAATTTCACTTTAATGGAAAATTAATCTGAGATTCTTGAGTTAATTTCCCACGACTATTGTGACTTTATTTTTTTCATCAAATATTGGAAGTCACCATTTGATTTAGTGTTATTTTCATGTGAAAATTAACATAATTACTTTCCCTGAGTTTCCCATTTGATTTAATTCAGTATACATTTATGTAATTCCTAATACATGCTGGAGACAGTGCTAGGTGTTATATAGACTATAAAGAGAAATGAGACATTTCTTTCCCTCTAAGAGCATATATTTAAATTTCCTATATGAAACTTGACCTGGAGATAAAACTAAATACATAAACATATACAGAAAAACGGATTTCGGTAGACTACATTTGAACTAGTACACACTAGTATACATAGTGTTTGCTCAAAAGGAATTGTCTGACAATTTTTTAAATCCAGACATTTTATAAACTGCCTCACCCCGAGTAGGCTCTATAAAGCAGCGTTTTGAGCAGGTATTCATTGTGTTTTGATCTGCCTTTTTATTAAAGTGTGTCCAAAATTTGGGCTTTGTGTCTAAGTTTATCAGCAGAAAGTATAAAGTATTTTCATCTCAAAGACATAGACACTCCGTTGTCACCACAATATATAACCTGTTGCAATAATTATTTGTAAAACCAGTGGGACTGAATTTCTAACTCATGAGATGTTTGGGAGACGGATTTTCTTCCTTTGGAAAGAGCGGTATTAGCTGTGCATGCGGCGGTGGTGGCGTGAGTGTGGGAGCCTGGGGGTGTAGCATTGCCTATATGGCCCCATAAAAGGCAAGAGCCAGGGAGAAGGTGACGATGGTAAGGGGAGGGGTAGAAATATGGCCTCCCTTGCTGTGTCTCACTGATAACTCGTGTGTGTGTTATCAGGCCAGCTCTAGTTGGCCTCTCATGCTGGAAACCCCACCCAGTGCTTTGGTTCCCAAAGAGCCGAAGAAGCTTTGAAGGTTTGTGAGACAGGAGGATCTCCCTCTGGCTTCCCTCCCTGGTGGCCTTGGAGGAACCAGTTCTGTGCAGGTGTGCCTGTCCTGGGCGGACCCTGCCCTCAAGTGGTCAGAGGATTCTGATAGCCACACCCCCCACGCGGGATGTACCTCCCAGGCTCATACATCCCTTCTTGTAGCTTGGACAGCAGCCCAGGAGACAAACGTCGGCAGATACGATAGTGGAGGTGACAGGAAACAAATACATCTGTCTCTGATGAGGTATTTTGACCAGAAAGGTTCTTCTTACTGTATTTGAAGCCAGATACCGTTACCATTAGGTCAAACCATAAGAAATTGCCATTTTTGGGGACGCCTGGGTGGCTCAGTTGGTTAAATGGCTGCCTTCGGCTCAGGTCATGATCCCAGCATCCTGGGATCGAGTCCCACATCGGGCTCCTTGCTCAGCGGGGAGCCTGCTTCTCCCTCTGCCTCTGCCTGCCGCTCTGTCTGCCTGTGCTCTCTCTCTGACCAAAAAAAAAAAAAAAAAAAAAAAAAGCTTCTTTGTATCATTTTTAAAAAAGAAATTGCCATTGTTGTAGGTCGGAATGGTGCAAAATTGGCAGCATCGTATGCTTCCACGGAATTCTCCTGCTATCTCCCATTTCCTAGGGGTTAACTAAGCACTGGACATGAGCGAAATGCTCATATGTCTGCTCTTCCCACTTAGCTTGTGAGGTAAGCTCTATTATCATCCATTGTACAGGCAAGGAAATCAAGTCCTGAGAAGGATAGAGAAGGTCTTACACCTGGTCACTGACAAAGCCTCAGCTCATCCTAGAACATCCTTCAAAGCAAGCCCCTCTCTTAAGAATTAGAACACTCTTAAGTTTGGAACGCAATTGGGTCTTCCCCTAAAGAAATGGCTTCTCTTTCGAAGAAATATCTTGATTTCTCAGCATTATACTACAGTGTTAACTAAGATCCGCTGCCTGGTTATTTATGCTTTTTTTTTTTTTTTAAGATTTTATTTATTTTTTTATTTGATTTGACAGACAGAGATCACTAGTAGGCAGAGAGGCAGGCAGAGAGAGAGAGAGATGGGGGAAGCAGCTGGGATCATGACCTGAGCCAAAGGCAAAGGCTTTAACCCTCTGAGCCACCCAGGTACCCCTGGCTATTTATTCTTAACTACCTTTTTTTTTTTTTTTCATTCAGCAATTATTGAGCATCTACTTTATGCCAAGCAGTGTTCTACAACTGAAAAAACTCTAGAACAACACAGTATTTCTCGTCTTTTTTTGTCCTCATCTCTTAATTGGCCACAGCGGTAAGAGTGACCTTTCGTTATAACCTTGTCTTTTTTTTTTTTTTAAAGATTTTATTTATTTAATTGTCAGAGAGAGAGAGGGAGAATGAGCGAGCACAGGCAGACAGAGTGGCAGGCAGAGGCAGAGGGAGAAGCAGGCTCCCCGCTGAGGAAGGAGCCTGATGTGGGACTCGATCCCAGGACACTGGGATCATGACCCGAGCCGAAGGCAGCCGCTTAACCAACTGAGCCACCCAGGCGTCCCCTTGTCTTTTTTTGTTTAAGGAAAAATGCTTATCGTTAATTGTTGATTTTTAAATATTTGCTTCATGGCTCATCAAAGGTTCTGAATATCAATTGCTTATGCCTTTGTGTATTTTTAAGGCATATCTTTAGCCTTGATGTCACATAATTCCTATACCAAAGAGTATAAACTCAGAATATCTTTAAAGAGATTTTTGTGACTTTAAATATTACATGTAAGTATTACATATAAAAAACATATGTAGTATATTCTTATATGTATATCCAAATGGCTATCAAATGGAGTTGGTTTTTTTTTTTTAAGATTTTCTTTATTTATTTGACAGCGAGAGATCACGAGAGAGGAAACACAAGCTGGGGGAGTGGGAGAGGGAGAAGCAGCAGGCTTCCCAGTAAGCAGGGAGCCTGACGTGGGGCTCGATCCCTGGACCCTAGGATCAGGACCTGAGCCAAAAGCAGACCCCTAAGGACTGAGCCACCCCCCCCCCCAGACTGAGTTCTAATAAGTAAAATGTGGTATGATACTAACACTAGGCCTTAACCACAGCTTTAGAATATACTGCTTCTCAGACTTCAGTGGTAAAGAACTAGTTATCTATACTTGATCATTTATCAGTACTTTTGCAAAACGATGAGAGTTAATTACTAGAAATGTGAAATGAAAAAATGAAATAGAAAGGTTATATGAAATGCAAGCAGAGTTCTTTTATTTTTTAAAGATTTATTTATTTATTTTAGAGAGATGAGGGGAGCATGAGTGGGAGGGGCAGGGGGAGAGAGAGAGAGAGAGAGAGAGAATCTCAAGCAGACTCTCTGCTAAGGGGCTAGATCTCATGACCTTAAAATCATGACCTGAACTGAAACCAAGTGTCGGACTCTTAAACGACTCTGCCACCCAGGTGCCCCCCTTTTTTTTTATTACATGTAGATTCAGTAGACATGAGAATCCTCTGTCACACTGCAATACAAGAGTCTAAAACACTTGTTTGATTCTATAATGTCCAGGAAATCTCACCTCCGTTCCTGATAAGACTCCTGTCACTGTTTGGCTTATGCCAAAAGATGTGTTTATGTCTCACACCTCCGCTGTTGCACTCTTAAGTTACTTGAAGGCAACGGTATTGACATCTCACTGAATTCTTAACTATCCGGTGGTATTTCACACATGCCTCACAGATTCATTGAATGATTCAATGAATATCAGAAAATCTGTCCACATTAACCCCACATTAATGAGTTTTTGTTTTACTTTTGTTGATTAGTGAGAGGCGCATTTTTTGGTTACTAATTTCAGGGAACATTATCATCTACTTGGAGATGTTTCTGCTAATCATCTTAATAGTCCATTTCAAGGAGTGATCTGTAATTAATGAGAACAAGTGAAGTCCTCTAAAATGATAAAGCTTTCAAGAATAATGTAGCCACCTTTGGAAGTAAGAACCCAAGAGATTTCTAGGAAGTTTTCTTGAAAGGACTAAGAACGTGCAGCAAGCCCAAGGCTACTTCTTTACTTCTTCCCCAATTTTATCTCATAAGCTAAGGCCTTATTAAGGGTAAAAACCAATACCGTAACTAAGAGTGTGGGCCTTGGGGTAGATCATCCAGTCTTGAGTCCCTTTGCTGCCCTTTTGGGGTCCTTTAATGTCACTTTATCAGTTTCCTTATCTGCAGAGTGAGGATAAATACGCCAGCACCACCTACCTAGAGTTGATCTTATGGTTGAAGGGGGTCATGTACATAATGTGGACTCTGCTCCAAAGAAGACTCCAGACCTCTGGGTGCGACAATGATGGCAGTGAAGCTAGTGGTGATGGTGCTGATGGCAGTGATGGCATCAGTGGAGCCTTTACAGCATGGTTTAGACATGCTTGCGAGCCAGGAAAGGACAGAAGAGCCCCACCCGCCGGCAGCTGTAACATGTAACAGTATGAGTATCTCAGTTTGTCACCTATACTGGCAAAATCAGCATCTGGCAAAGACACTATCACAATGGGGGTGTTCGTATTCACGGTGGCATCTGGAGGATGCCAAGAGTCTCTCCCTGTAATGCCAGCCTTTCTTTCAACCTGTAAAATTATAATCTGAAAACTAGAAATGTTTTCTGACAACTTAAGCATGATCAAGCTGTTCTCCATTGTGAGAAAAGAGAAGAGGTGCAGGATCATTAAGAAATCAGCTCACTTGGGGCACCTTGGTGGCTCAGTGGGTTAAGGCTCTGCCTTCAGCTCAGGTCATGACCTCAGGGTCCTGGGATCAAGCCCCGCATCAGGCTCTCTGCTCTGCGGAAGTCGTCTTCCCCCTCTCTCTCTGCCTGCCTCTTTGCCTACTTGTGATCTCTGTCTGTCAAATAAATAAATAAAATCTTTTTAAAAAAAAGAAAGAAAAGAAATGAGCTCACTTCCTCCACAGTTCTATAGCTTCTGTTCCCAGCTGGTCAGTTCTCCTCGCATGTGTCCTGGGTTGTGACCGCATGACTGCCCACGGTGGGGTCCCCATCTGACACCCGCTGTAGCTTCTGAGCTTCTGCCCCTGAAAAACTAGACAGGTGTCGGTGCCTTTCAGCAGAACCTCCCAGAAACCTAGCTCTTTTTGAACCATGTTAAATGTATTGATTCACTGCACTCAGGAAGGACATATACAATGGGAAGTATCCCAGCCAAAAGGTGTTACAAAGAACTTACAGCAGGATTTGGCCTATTTTAGGTGATTTCAGGAAGAGTGAAAGGAAGTGGGGCTTTGTTCTGGACTGGATGCTGGGCTGATTCTATGCTTGGGTGTCTTAGTAATTCTTATCTAGAAGGCAAGAAGAAGAGAGTGATGTTAAAACTATGATTGATAAAAAAGCAGTCACCCACATTAGCCAAAATAGGGGGATATTTGTTCATATTCATGATCTGAACACCGTTCATGCTTTTGTCTGTGTCTGGACGTGTTTATGGAATGGTCTTTGTGTGTATCCACGTGGCTCCTTCAGGATCAGAGCAGACTTGTCTGGTGTTAGTATTCTTTGAAATTGTTTACGATTAACAAGAGAACACAACTTAGCTGTAAGTACCAGGCCAGCTCCTAGCTGCTTTTCTTTCCTTTTCCTTTTTCTTAAAATGAAGGGATGCCCGGAGTTTATAAGTATTATCCTTTCTAATGGAAATAGTGTGCTAAATGAATAGTTGTTTCCAAAGTAAGTCATGATAGTTCAAATGCCTTATCTACCAAACACAAATACCAAATACTGGTTTTCAGTATTGATGCCACCCTCCCTCACGTATCCCCCCACTCCCCACTGCCAAGAGTCATTTTCCTGGCTTATGGTGCCTGCAACACATACAATCTGTTTTTTCTGACCAAGAACAGGGCATCAATCTCCTTTAGTTTTATGTTAGTTTCAAATCTTAGATTTCTAACAATAGAATCATTGGGTTTTAACATTTTAAAGATTGGGCCCTTTCAGTTTCCAAAGTAAATTTCAGGAGGTAAAAAATCCTTAAGTTTTCTCATTCATTTAGCTATCTTAAAGATATCTAGTAATTCTATGCTTAATTTAACATCTTTTCCATCTACGTTCTGCTGATCTTACAGAATGGATAATGGCAGAACTTTTATCAAATGTAGGCAGAGATTTAAGAAGTACTTCACACAGAGGACCATTTTCTTCCTCATTAATGGTTTTTTTTTTTTTTCCTTCTGGTTATCTGGTTATTCACATTAACTGTTTTTTGTTATTAGTCCATTAATACCATCATCAGTAGAGAAGCGTTTCTGAAGGGGGTTAAGTGACTGTCAGTGCGTTAGAGGAGACTGAGCCCACTTGGCAGCTGTTCCCTCTTGGAGCTTCGTGGAGTCAGAAGAACTGAAAATGCTGTGATCCTGGGGCTAAGATAGAAAACTCTGTGTGGTACTGGAATAATGTGGAAGGTTCTAGAGTCAGACTTGGGCTTGATCCCATCTCTGATACACCAGTGTCCGTGTGAACTTGGCATCTTTCTTCCCTCTCTGAACTTGTTTCTCACTTACTAAATGACGGGACTAACTCTGTAAAGTTATTGGAATTACTTGAGAAATCATATATACTGGGAGTAATCCCTGCCATAAAGTGGAGAGAAGGAAGTATGAGAAGGAATGAACTCCAGCAGCAAATTGCCTGTCAAGCCTTTTTTGGAATCGATAAGCCGTATGGCAAGATTGCAGGATACAGGCTAATATCCAATAGTCATTTGTGTTCCCATATACTGATAATGAACAAGTAGAATTTGGAATTAAAAACACAGTATCATTCACATTAGTGCCCACAAAAATTAAATACCTAGCTAAAAATCTAACAAAATATGTATAAGATCTATGTGAAGAAAATAAACTCTGATGAAAGAACTAAACAAATGAGATATTTCATGTTCATGAGTAGGAAGACTCAATGTTGTCAAGATATCAGGTCTTCCCAACTTGATCTGTAGGTTCATTGTAATCCCAGTCAGAATCCCAGCAGATTATTTTGTGAATATGGACAAACTGACTCTGAAGTTTAAGTGGAGAGGCAAAACATCCAGAATAGCCAATATAATTTCTAAGAAGAACAGAGTTGGAGAACTGAAACTACCAACTTCAGGACTTAACTAAAAGCCATAGAATCAAGACAGTGTGTTACTGGCAAAAGAACAATGTCAAAGGAACAGAATAGGGAGCCCAGAAAGATGCGAAGCCAATACAACGAAGCAAAAATAGTCTTTTTCAACAAATGGTGTTGGGACAAGTGGACATCTGCATGCCAGAGGGGGGAGTTAATGAATCTAGACATAGACCTTACAAAGAGGAACTCAAAATGGGTAATAGACCTAAATATAAGACATAAAACTATAAAACTCCTAGGAGATAGCATAGGAGAAAACCCAGATGACCTTGGGTATGGTGATAACCTTTCAGATACAACATCAAAGCACAATCCATAAAAGAAATCATTGATAAGCTGGAATTCATTAAAATTGAAAACTTTTGCACTACAAAAGACAGCACCTAAAGAATGAGAAGACAAGCCACAGACTGGAAAAAAAATATTTGCAAAAGATGTCTGATAAAGGACTCTTATACAAAACATACAATGAACTCTTAAAATTCAACAATAAGATGATGAAAAATTAAATTAAAACATGGCCAAAAGGGTACCTAGGTGGCTCAAGTGACTCTTGATTTCAGCTCAGGTCATAATCTCAGGGTCATGAGATTGAGCCCCATATCAGGCTGTTGGAGATTCTCTCCCTCTGCCCCTCCCCACTGTGCTCGCTCGCTCGCTCGCTCTCTCTCTCTGTGTCAAATAAATAAATCTTTAAAAAAAATGGGCAAAGACTTGGACAGCTAACGAAGAAGACATACAGATGGCAAGTAAGTTTATAAAAAGAATGTTCATCAACGTATCATTAGGGAATTATAAATTAAAGTAACAATGAGATGTCTCTCCATACCTATTAAAATGGCCAAAATCTAAAACACTAAGGACATCAAATGTTGGTAAGGATGTGGAGCAGTAGGCACTCTCATTCATTGCTGGTGGGAATGAAAAATGATAACAGCCACTTTGAAAGACAGTGTGAAAGTTTCTCTAAAGACTCTCACCATTCAGTTCAGCAGTCACACTCCTTGTGGCTTGCCTGAATGAGTTGGAAACTTATATCCACACATGATTGGTTATAGCAGCTTTATTAATTAATTGCCAAAACTTGGAAGCAACCAAGTTGTCCTTCAGTAAGTGAATGGATATTCATGGTACATCCAGAACGTTAAATAGTGTTCAACACTAAAAAGAGCTTTTTATAGCTATAGCTATCAAGCTATGAAAAGACATAGGGGAAACTTAAATACGTATTCCTAAATGAAGGAAGCCAACCTGAAAAGACATATACGTACATACTGTATGATTCTAACTAGATGACATTAGGAAAAGGCAAAACTATTGAGATGGAAGGATCAGTGGTAACTAGGGTTTAGGCGGAGGGGAGGGGTGAAGGGGGGGAGCACAGAGGATTTTTAGGGCAGTGAAACAACTCCGTATGATACAACACCAGGAGTGAACCCGAATGTATCTGTGGGCTTTGGGTGATGATGTGTCATTGTCAGTTCATTGCTTTATAACAAATGTGACACTCCGGTATGGAACTTTAACAGTGGCTAAAAAAATTAAATCACCATGTAATCACATCATACGTTTATAATCTCCTTCCTTCCTTTCTTTTTTCTCCTCATTCCTCTTTCACTTCTGTCCTCCCTCCATCCTCTTATTTTTCCATTGTTCCTTTGCTAAACCAAAAGAGGGAAGAAGAATGCATGGATGGGTTGGTGAGTGGATTTGATACCATTACACATTTTTCTTATAAGGTTAAACTCTTGTTAAAAGAAAGGTAATCATCCTCTAAGCCAATAATATTTTTCATACACATGTTATCCACTTTTAAGCAAATGATAATATATTTTCCATTAAGATCAGCTCACTCATTACCCTGAAACTTGAAAGTCACTATTTTATCTGTCTTTACCAAACACGATTTTTATTCACTCTCTCTTTCCAAACTCAGAGTAGGTATCTATGTATATATGAGTCAGTGCTTTTCAGAGTCTGCAAATTAATGAGGTGCCCATCCAAAGAAAAATCTTTGAAATTACAACATTTCAACACAGAAACGAAGAAGGAAATCTCTTGTAATTGCATGCAACTATAAAACAAAGTTAAAGGCCACTTGGAATATTTATGTAATTGACAAATGGTTACAAAGATCCTTTCCCCCTGTAATTTCCATATATTACTACAAAGACTTTTTCGCATTGACATTTGGTTCAGAGGACCTTTGTGCTCGTCTCTCGTGTAATATCACTTAGGATATTCTAAGCGACCTATTATTACATTTAATTACACAGTATAATTTGTAAGGAGTTTTTCTTCAAGTGTCACTTAAAAAAAAAATCTCCATATAGATTGCCCTTTCCTCTACCTCTTAACTTTCTCCTATACTAAAACTAAATGTCCCTCCATTCTGTCAATTTAGTATGAAGAGCCAGAAGGACTTGAGCACATTCATTTTAGCATCAAAGTGTGGTTAGAAATTCTCACAGAAAAGAGGAGAACATCTTTACTGAAGGACATGGCCCCAGGTCTTCTTGGTAATCTTTGGTAATTCTTTGCAACCCATTCTGGTTCACAAGAGGAATTGGGTTTCCCGAAGAGTGTTGTATTTGTACAACATTTGTTGTATCAGGAGTTTGAACAGTTCTTCATATCAAGGAATGCAGTCCCATTCCATTTGCCCATTTCTGTTCTGTGAAGGTTTATGCAGCCACCTCCCACTTGACAAACAGTGATGCATTAAAGAAACTTTGAAATAGCGTAATATAGAAATCAGTGACCTATGCTACCTCCTTTTTGTGCCTTATTTCTCAGGACAATATTGACAAAACCAAAAAGAATAATGTAATGAACCCCACTGTGCCCTCCCATGTCACCCAACTTCAACACTTCATTAGCATGTGTCCAGTCTATTTCATTTGTACCCTAGGCATGGCATAGCACACACACTTGATTAATTTAAAACCAATACCATACATCATATATTTTATCCATAAGTATTTAAGGTTGTACCTCTTAAAAAGCAAGACATTGAAAAAAAAAAAACAAGACGTTGTAATTTTTTATTTTTTTACTTATTTTTTTCCAAAATTTTATTTAAATTCTAGTTAGTTAAGATATAGCACAATATTAATTTCAGGGGTAGAATTTAGTGATTCGTCACTTACATGTAACACCCAGTGTTCATTATAACAAGTGTCCACTTTAATACCCATCCCCCATTTAGTCCCTCACCTACCCGCCTACCTCCATCAGTCCTCAGTTTGTTCTCTAACCTTAAGAGTCTAATTTGGTTTGCTCCCCTCTCTCTTTTCTTTCCCCCTCCCATACATTCATCTTTTTTGTTTCCTAAATTCCCCATATGAGTGAAATCATATGGTATTTGTCTTTCTCTGACAGACTTACTTTGCTTAGCTTAATACTTTCTAGTTCTATCCACATCATTGCAAATGGCAAGATTTCATTCTTTTTGATGGCTGAGTAATATTCCATTCTATATTATACCACCTCTTCTTTATCTGTTCATCTGTCACTGGACATCTGGGCTCTCTCCATAATCTGGCCATTGTTGATAATGCTGCTATAAACATCAGTATTTTGTGTCCTTTGGGTAAATACTTTGTAGTACAATTGCTGGGTCATAAGATAGTTCTATTTTTAACTTTTTTAAGGGATCTCCATACTGTTTTCCAGAGTGGCTGCACCAGTTTGCATTCCCACCAATAGTGCAAGAGTGTTCCCCTTTCTCCACATCCTCACCAACAGCTGTTTTTTCCTGTGTTGTTCATTTTAGCCATTCTGACTGGTGTGAGATGGTATCTCCTTGTGGCTTTGATTTGTATTTCCCTGATATTGAGCGATGTTGAGCATCTTTTCATATAGACACTCTGTCTTTTAAAACATAACCATTATCATCACACACACACACATACACACCCTAAGAATTAGCTAATCTCTTAAAATAAATAACCCGTCAATGTTTAGGCCACACCAATTTTCTCTCATTTTTGCTTTTGTTTTTCCAGTAGATGAATCAAGAGCCAAATAATATCCACACATGGCATTGGTTGATATGCCTCTAAAGTGTCTAATGATCTATAGCTTTCCCTTCCCTCTTTTCTTCTCACCACCTGTTGTCAATGAAACCATACCATTTATCCATTGAATTCTTACATTTTGGTTTTGCTAATATGGCATCTTCACCGTGTCATTCATCAAGCTCCTCTAATCTGCATTTTCTGAAAACCAGTAGTTAGATTGAGAAGCTTGATCTAGTCTAGGTTTGTTTTTGTTTTGTTTTTTGGCAAGAACACTGGTGCTGTCCTTCCCATCTCAGAGGAAGTGTGTGGTGGTCACTTGTAATCTTTGGTCTTTATGAAAGCAGTGCACTGACAATTGTCCATGCTCAAAACTATTTTCGATGCGATTGTCCTGCATGTGTCAGACCATGGTGCCTGTCTTCAAAGAACTCTTAATTCTGTTAGGACAGACTCAACAAGTAATCACAGGCCACTGTCACAACACCAGGGATAGTCACAAGCTGCTTTTGCAGTTACCAGAAGATGTGATTTCCAAAGCAGTGGTTCTGAAATCTGTATGGCTGACCTTTGAAATTATCTTAAAAAAACACAGATTTTCAGACTTTGTTCCAGTATATTTTGATTCAGCAGAATGAGAGTGGGACCATAAAAAATGAAGAGTGGTAAAGAGATAGACAGGGATGGAAAAGCCAGATCCCAGAGCCATCTCTGTGACTTTGGACCTGATCTGGTGAACAATGAAGAGCCAGTGGAGTGTTTTAAGTGGAGGAATGGAGTGGTGAGTGGGTGGGAGTAGGGGAGATAGGAGGCAGGAAGGGCAGTGACCAGGTTGTAGCTGTCTTCGGTAAGATACAACTGTGGCTTGAAGGACAAGATGATGGCACTTGGGATGGAGAAAAGTGGATGGATAGATATATGAGAGGTAGAACCAGCATGGCTTGTCACTCCATTGAATGAGAGTGGTAATGGAAGGTGTAGGGACGCCTAAGACCTGGACCTCCATCTCCACAGTGAAATCTGGTATTAAGTGTATTTGTGAATTTTACATTTCTGCATGTAACTTACAGTATCAAAATGGTGTTTTATTTTTTTACCACTAATTTGGTTTTGGAAGCAGGAGTCATTGGGGCTCTCCAGAGAAATAGAATCAATAATGTAAGTGTGTATGTGTGTGTGTGTAAAGAGATTTTTTATAAGGAGTGGCTCACACAATAGTAGAGGCTGAGAAATCACCAGATATGCAGTTAGCAAGATGGAGATTGGGGAGAGCCAATGGAATGGTTCCAGTCTGAGCCCAAAGGCCTGAGTGCACTGAGAGCTGATGGTGTAAATTCCATTAAAAAAGCCAGCAGTCTTGAGACCCATGAAGAGCTGATCTTTCCATTCATGGCCACTGGCAAGAAAAGACCAGTGTCCCAGCTCAGGGCAGCCAGGCTGGAGTTCTGTGAAGGGTCAGTGTTCTGTGCAAGCCTTCAACTGATTGATTAATGCTACCCGCATTAGAGAGGACAATATCTGCTTTACTCAGTCTGTTCACTCAAATGTCCCTCTCACCCCACAACACCCTCCTGGACAAGCCACACTGTTTGACTAAATTTGGGGGCAGTTAAGTTGAGGCATAGGATTAACTGTGACAAAAGCCATTCTGCTCACCCCAGATACAGCTGCGATTTTACCATTTGTTGGACTTTTGATATTCTAACATCAGTCCCAACTACAGTCCCAACTCATGTGCCATCCCAGCAGTAAATCAGTAATGCCTGTCATCTCTCCAGGTCCCTTGATCATTTACAAGGTGTTTGGGGCTTGACAAATACCTAACAGAGATTCTCCAACTCTTTCCTATTTATTGAAATGGCATCAGATGAAAGTAACACAGCACAGCTCAAGATGGTAGGCTTAGGAGCTCTGCACGCTCTCTTCATGGAGTTCCATATAGAACATTTTTCATTTCCCTGGTTACTTTTAAAAGCGAAATGAAATGAAGCCTGAACACTGCAGTGCTAAACAGCTGGAGGGCTGTTCCTACTCTCTTCCTAGATACAGCGAGGCATCGCTATTTGTTTTCTTTTATTAAATGTCTCATTGCCTCTGAAACACAAGTAGATATTACAATTGGCATGGACTACGGGAGCCTGCAGCATAAGCTCCCTTCTCTGTCACCCATACCTGGAGCTAGCTTGCCTGCTTGTTCAGAGACAGATGTCAGCTTCAAGATGCTATTGACCTTACTGTTTA
This sequence comes from Mellivora capensis, assembly GCA_004024625.1. Taxonomy (NCBI): domain Eukaryota; kingdom Metazoa; phylum Chordata; class Mammalia; order Carnivora; family Mustelidae; genus Mellivora; species Mellivora capensis. The sequence continues at coordinate 36,431 of PISX010007225.1, forward strand.
CTCTGCTTAATTAAATACCATTTTAATATTTTCTCATCTGCCACCCCTTACAGCTCACATTCATGCTGTGGCACAACACTGAGGAGAAGGAAAGGTCTTTTAAGCTGGCGCACTTAATTAGCTCCCAGGCCCCAAGGAGAAGTGTCAGATAGAAATACAGCTAAAAATATGGTAAAGAGTAGCATACCTGGGGCACCTGGTTGGCTCAGTGGGCTAAGCCTCTGCCTTTTGGCTCAGGTCATGATCTCAGGGTCCTGGGATCGAGCATCAGGCTCTCTCCTCAGCAGGGAGCCTGCTTCCCCCCACCCCCACCCCACCTGACTCTCTGCCTGTTTGTGATGCTCTGTCTGTCAAATAAATAAATAAAATCTTAAAAAAAAAAAAAAAAGAGTAGCCATACCTGAGAGAGAGCCCTTGATGGTCAAGAAAACATTGACCACCTTCTGATGATGCCCATATTATTAAAATTGTCTTGGGGGGACAGCGCCTGAGTGGCTCAGTTGGTTAAGCACCTACCTTTGGCTCAGGTCAGTCATGATTGCAGGGTCCTGGGCTCCCTGCTTCTCCCTCTTCACCTGCCCCTCCCATCCCACTCATGCTCTTTCTCTCTCAGATAAATAAAATATTTAAAAAATTGTTTTGGAATTAATGACGATTTTGAATCACGTATACAGTAGTAACAAGTTTGTATTGCTAGTACCCCTGTTTTGTCAGGTATGCTTCCTCGTGTCTGCCTGAGGCTATTTCTCTCTTACCCCAGTGTATACATCACCCCTGATGTAAATAAAATAATGGCCCCGCCGTGAGGTTCTTAGTCCCTTTCTGCACCGTCCTGTGACCACATCGTCATTTAGCACTTCCTGACTGTGTGTTTTAAATGCAGTCACCGTCTTGTTAAAACTCATTGGAGGAGGAAATTTCTCATACAATGAAGTATTATTATAAAATAACTTAAACCATGATATATGATAAGTTACACAGATTTAATTATAGATTATATTATACAAATAGAGGTATAGTTATAAATATAGTTATATAGGTAAAATATGGACATAGGCTCTAGATGTATATAGAGATGTCAATTATAGATATAATTCAATGCTGGATATAGATATATAGGAGTATTGTAATAGAATAAAAGAAAAATCCGTTCTTGTTGTGAAAACCTAAAATACAGGAGTTTCTGGAAATGATGGCAGCACAGCCCTGTTCTCTTAGTGCGGGCAGCCATTCTGGCTCATTCCTGTGGAGCTGCCACAGCCCAGCCCCATGGATGTTGGCTAAGAGGTGGGGTGGGGGCTTGTAGGTAGCTCTTTATCTTCTGAATGCTCTGGAATCATTTTGACCATGAACTCACTTAGGCCTGTGCTTGAGCCACAGTCACCTCTGTGTTATAGCCCAAGGTGGCAGTAAAACTTGGATTTTAAATCGGTTAAAAATGCTTGTTTATTCTTGGGAAAATAATGAGTAAGCTTGCCACGAATCAGAAAGTCCTCATGAGAGAATCACAAAGGCTAAAGACTAAGTAAGAATGCTGCGGAGGGAACAAAGCAGCTGGAGCCAAGAGCAAAGACTACCCTTCCCCTCCCCCCAGTACCCTGGCTCCCCAGGGTGGTCAGCGGGCACCACTGAGTGAAGACCTCCCTCTTCAAGGCTAAAGCTTAATCACCGCCAGCCCCAGTCCCGTCCCACAGCCATTAGGTGTCCCCTTGACTCTCGGGTGATTCTGGCCACGGCCATGGAGAACAGCCCCACCGTGTGCCACAGCGCCTTGGGCTCTCTCCCTGTTTCTCCCTCAGGCTGCAGCCCAGAGTGTGGACGGAGGTGTGGGGCCTGCAGGAGCCTCCCAAAGTGAGAGACAGAAGTATGGGTAAATGAGAAGCACATTCTGCGTGTTTCTCAGAGGGTCCCAGGCAGGGCCGAGTGCTGCCCTGTATAGAAACCTCAGTATGGACAGCCCTGTACTTAGCTTCTTTCTCCACTCTTGCTTTCCCACCCCTTTGCCTCTGCCACCAACATCATCCGAAAATAATCTCCCTCCATCTCTCCTTTCGCGGGATATGAAACGGAGGCACTACCCAGAGGGAATTCCTCTTCTGGTTGGACATATATCCCTTCTGACCATTTTCCTAATGAGAGAAAAAGATTTTAAAACTCTTTTTTAAAAATCAGTGCCATTATGGATATACTCAAATAGTTCTACTGGCTTTTCGGGAAAGCAGTCCTCTGCCTGCCAGGTATACCCTCCATTCCCCTCTCCCCAGTAGAACCCTCGTGATTACATTTTGGTATTTTCCTACAGACTAAAATTACATTTGCAGGTTGTTTCTTTCTAATTTTTGTTTCAATGTGGAAATACTGAGACCATCGGGTGTTTCATGAACACCATCTCCTTGACGAACTCTCTTCTGGAAACTTCTTGCCTCTTCTAGTCAGAATGAACTACAGGTACTCTGGTCTTCCGTCTCTGTCATCCTTTGCTGTCTCTTGAATTGTTTCCCCTGCTTCCTGTGCCCCATGTTTTCCTTTCTTGCCTGACTCCCTGATTGTGATTGTGATGGAGCACGTCTCTAGTAGCTTCCTGAGAGAGCGTATAGAAGAGGTAAATTTCTGGAGACATGTCCGAACATGTCCGTCTTCACCCACACACTGGCTGGATGTATATGTTAGTGGGAACCATCTTCTTTCAGAATTTCAAAAGGATTGCTTCATTGTCTTCCATGGTGGGGCCTTCCTCTGTCCCCAGGGTTCTGAGTGTTCATGGTTCCACTTTGGTGAGCAGCCCCTCAGTTCTGCAGGACACTCCACGGGCATTCTCTGTCTCGTGTCCTTCATTTCTAGGTGGTTTTCATGATGATTTCCCTCTGTAGGGTTTTTTCCAGTTGTTTCTTTCTGGAATCCCATTTGTTTGTGTTGAACCCCCTGGCTGGGTCCTCCTTGAATTTTCCTGTCTCTTCTTTTTTCCATTTCTTTCTCTCTCTCTCTCTCTCTCCTCCCCTGCCCCCTTCAGTTGGTCCTTCTCTGCAAAGTATTTGAGAAGGACTAGGCTGTGTGATCCACCACATTCTTCCTTCCCTTGTTTTAACACCATGCTTGTTGCTTTTGCATCTCTTAGTGCTGTTACAAACCTTAGGGCCTAGTCTCTTCGGCACTAATCAGTTATATTTATTTCCATGGACTTCTGTACAGTTCGTCTTCATACATTCTGTTTGTTGCAACAGCCCGAAAGACATATGCAAAATTCTTCCTGTGCATCTGTGTATCTTAACAACCACTTTCTCTGTCCAGTCTCTAGTAGTCCTCTGCTCACTGTTTATATCAGCATTTGGGAATCATCCTTTCTCTTTTATAAATTTGAATTAGACTTTCTTGAAGATGCTTGAAGATGATTGATCCCTTAGCTCCATTTATTGAGATTTGTTTTCCAAGTAAGTTGTGCCTTTTTTTGAGAGAGAGGGAGATGGAGGGAGGGTCATAGGGAGAGGGGGAATCTTAAGCAGGCTCTACCCACGTCCACTGCAGAGTCCAACACAGGGCTGGATCCAACAACCCTGAGATCATGACCTAAGCCAAAATCAAGAGGTGGATGCTTAACCGACTGAGCCACCCAGGCGCCCTGTAAATTTTGCTTTTCCTCAAGGTATGCACTGTAGCCTTCGCCAGTGAACCTCTGCACTGTCCTTTCATTGCTTTTGGAAACTGCATTTTCGTTTTAGAATTCACTTCGTTACTTTTTTTCCTTTAACAGTCCCCCCTTTGTTTTCTGTATGTCACTTCTATTTCATAGCAATAATGAATCAGCATATGTTGCAGCCCTTTGAAACAATATTTGGGAGAAAGAAATGGATAAGATCATCAGTTTGTTCCAATTCCACACAACTTTTTGTCTTCATTGTTTGCCTGTCGAAAGCTCCCATCCATTTTTAGATAGACTTATTTCTGTTCCCAGGAATTCACAGCAATGTGGTTGCATTTACATATATTCATTCCAGGCAACCAAAAAAAAAAAAAAAAAAAACCTGAGGACTTTGCCCAATTTGTTTCCTGAGATCACCTGTTTCATATTATTTATAAGTAAAATCGAGAAACTAATACTAAAATCAGGAAAGTAATTGTTAATCAGAGTTGAAAATGGCAGTCAATTATGCTGTCACCTTTTTCTCGGTGGATTTTGTAGCTGACTAGAAACAAAGCCCCAGTGGATTGCAGATTTTTTTATTTCAGAGCTCTGCGGATAAGTGCTATGAGCAGCAAGAAGACCGTCTGCTCTAACCATCTCTGTAGGCTGGGATATCATGCTCTTTCGTATCTGTTGCTGCTGATTCACCTTTTCTTTTCCATTTATAGTGCTTCTCTTCCAGTTTCCAAAAATGCCTTTATTTGCAGTTTCTGATTGGAAAGAATCTGGGCATAACCAAGTACTAGCTCATTCAGTACAAACTGACATTTCTTACTTTGCAAGGCAATTTCCTCGTAGCAGAAACTGGATGTCACCCCCCAGCTGGAGCGATTTCCCTTTGATCTGTGAGATCTTCCTTCCACGTTTTGCCAGTCCTCCTGAACTCGTACCACATTGGTTTCAGAGCCTGCAAGCTGAGAACAACCTTGAGCGCTCAAGATGTTGACTCAGAGTGGTGCTTACACGGGTTCAGGTTCATTTGGCAATTAACAGAGCCAGACACGAGTACGCAAGGACGCCCTGCTTAATCCACGGCCGAACCGGCAACATTTCCAACTTCTGTTCTGCGGCAACTTCTCACATTTGAAGGGGTGCCAAGACAGTTTGAAGAGTTTCTCAAGTTTGGCTTTGGAGCACGAATTAAGATTTGATAGACTTCTCTCCAGTGATTTAGTAAACTTCTCTTGTTCCAGAGAGAAGATACTATATAAATCTTGAAATTTTGCTGCAAGGGAAGGCCCTAAGGAGAAGAAACCCAGGCTTCTCATTGTTCATTGGGACTTAATAACATTACCTAATATTCATTGTATTGAGCACTTAATGGAGAGTGTCTTTCCAGAGGAAAGCACTCTGTAGGATGTACATATTTTCAGTGTAAATCTTTTTTAACTTAGATGCTTCATTGTGTGGATGATACCTGGTTGGTAAAGGAATTTTTAAAAACCCACAAATAACACATCCTTCTTAAGAATTAGAGATGTTCTATTAGAGAAATTTTGGTCATGCTTTTTTCCCTGCCTCCTCCTTTCCCCAGCATAGTCAAGCCTCCATCATTGTCCCCAGTGAAGGGGATCATTGGTGCGGATAATCCAAATCCCCAGCTAATCCTCTCTGTGGGGTGGGGTCACAGACCCACCACTCAGAGCCACAGGCCTCATCACACCTGGGGCATGACCATGGCTCCCTCCTGGGACGTAGGGCAACTTGTGGACACTGAGGAATAACTCCCAGGGCAAGAGGATAATCTGTAAGGCAAAGAGTCCCACAGGGATCATCAGGAACCCCTAGTCCAGAGAACAAAAAAGGGGCAGTGGGTCTTCCCTCCTAGGCTCAAGACCTGACCCTCTTGCCCTGGAATTCAGGGATGCATTGGTATTCAATGATGGTCCAGTCCAAGGCCAGCCTGAGAAAACCTGCCATCAATACGTAAATGACCTCAGGTCAGACATTAAAGGGGAGGATGGTTCTGCCCAGCCACAGACACAGACGGTAGAAAGGAGTGAGGTAGTCATTCAGGGTTCCTGAAGCATCATTCTGCATCCAAGTGCTTGGCTCCTAGTCAGGGGGAGACTATGGGAGACCAGAAATTATAGCCAAGACGGGTACCATACAGCAAGATTCACTCTCATTTGAAAGTCTGTCAGTCAAATTGGTCATTTGGAGCAGTCATTCTGTCTCAGAATGTCAGGAACCTCTTTGAAGGTTTATACAGTACAAGAAGGAATCAGGAGCTGAGAAACAAAGAATCGTTCTTTTTTTTCCCCCAGATGGCATTTTCCAAAATCTCAGTGTCCAAAATGTATCTTAAAATGAGCTTTGGGGGCATCATTAATTTACCTGGTTTAGCCTAGAATTTTAAACTTACAATTACGATTCCCCATTTTGAAAAACCCATTAACTCTTCCTTACTTTAAAGCAATTTTTGAAATGAAGGGTCTGCCGGTATCCGATATGAGGTGACTTTGGAAAAAAAGCCATTCCAGACTTGCTGTCTTCCACTTTCCTTTGAAGGGGAAAACATTAAAGCATTAAATACTTCCCACATTTTAAGCCTACGTGTCTCTAAGCATCTGAAAGGGGAGAAAATGAATATATTTGCCGATTAACTCCTGAGGACAAAATTGTGTAGATAATAATGTTACCCACTTAATAAATGCATGGTGTGAATTGGGCCTTGCCCCTCGCACCTCACAGACACAGCTCATTTCATCTCCCCATTGAAAAGGGGTATAATCAGATGAAGAAACCGAGGTGCAGAGGAGTTCAGGGACTTAATCCAGACTCCAGTGCTGCAGTGTCCCTGTGCCCAGCATGGTGGCTGCCGCACGACTGGGTGTCCTGGGATGTGGCTTGCAATGCGAGGGTTGGACTCCAGTAGTTCTGCGGCCCACGAGGCCAGCTGAGCCCCCGGGCTGCTCTCCCACCCTCCCCGCCCGGATGCTGGGACAGTCAAGTTGCTGTGCCTCCGTGTAGAGCTGTGACCAGTCTCTTAACCCAGACCCAGTGAACAAAAGTCAAAGAACCAGGATGAGCGCTGGAAACTACACTTCTCCCACAGTCCATCCTCCCATATTTTGCTTCAGCTGAGTGAGATCGAGAGTGGGGCCTGTCAGACCTTCTGCAAGCAGTTGGCCTGCTGCCTTATAGCTGACGTGCCCTTGATTACAAATGAGGTTGCACCTCAGCTCTTTCCCTCCGTGAACCCAAGAGAGGGGCCTGCTATTCACTTGGGTTTTGGAGAAGAGCTCACCCAGCTTCACAGCCTGAGCAGATTTGGGGCTTTCTGTGGGGCCGCTCGCTCAGCTTGCTGGTCTACCGGGCCGGTTGGTCACAAACCCTGGAGCTACACTCAGTACCCCAAGCAGGGATGCCAACCTGTAAAAATTGAATATCACGTGACTTTAAGTGCACATTCCTTATAAACTTTTTAAAGCTCGCTGGATTTTATTAGAATATGTGAGCTAGACTGAGTATATTAAATTTATGAGTCCAATTGATGCAGTACCATAGTAATTCAATACAATATGCTTATGTCATTAAGCTCATAAAGAAGATTCTCTGAATAGCTGTAATGAATAGTTCCGATTCTGTAATCACAGACTAACATTCTCACCCTGATGAATTTTAACTGGGAGCGCTCAGAATTCTCTATAAAATCAAGAAATGCCATATTTCAAATGATGACTACTTATTTCAAGTATTTACTTTAAAAACCTAGGATGGATGAAAAGAAGTACCTGCTAAGACAGAATTATTCATTAGAAATACTAAAGAGGTTGGAAGAGGTTAGCATGAAGTAGAATAAGACTGTGATTTATGGCTAGTCATAAATTATAAATAAAAGCCAAAGAGACTTTTATGCTATGACTAATTTCATGGACTCCCTCATCTCTACCTTCTTCCCCCACACACAAAAGTTGGTTATCTATCACATATAATAAACTACCCCAAAACTTAACTTCCTTAGAGCAACTGCCATCTTATTGCTTCTGAATGCTGTGGTTCTGGAATTTGGGCAGGGCTCCACCAAATGGTTCATCCTTTCCTAGTGTCAGGTATCAGGTCAGGTAACTTCCATGGCTTCATTCTGATCATGGTGCCACTAAGAATTAGGCCTACCTGGGGCTCCAGACCCTGTCGGGTGACAGCTTTACCTCCACTGTGTTCTCTTGGTGAAAATAAGACTCGGGCTCCACCCAGAAGGCCTGACAGGATCCAGGAATCAGAGAGAAGAGACACACTGGAACACAGTGCAGGACCCCCAGCGTGAGGGTCAGTAGAGAGCCAGTCTGGCGAGCAGAACATTCCAGAAGTATGTCCCCGATGCTAAATGGGCCCCACAACATGTGCACACAATATAGTCATGTGGACTCTTGGGGACACTCCAAGCTGTGCAACCTCACCATGATGCTTTGCACATGCACTCCACTGCCTGGAATAGGCTTCCTTCAAGTAGCTTCCACCAGTATTTTCTCCAGTCTGATTCTTACTCATCCCTCGGCTCTTGGCATAAATGTCCCCAGTTCCCAGAACTAGGCTGGATGCCTTTTCTGTGTGCTCCAAAAGCATCTCATTTCTGTTCAGAGAATGTAGCCTTATTTTAATCAGTGCTTTACCTATCCAACTCCCTGGAATGCCTACACATTACTCAGGGCAGGAACTGATCTTACTACTGAATCCTCAGTGGCACTGGCATGTAGAAAGCTCTCAACAAATATTTGTTGGGTGCATGAATGAAGTCTCAAGAGAGAAGAGCCGAAAAAGAACAAACCTTGTCCAGTGCTTAGAAGACGAGTAGAATTTAGATGAATGATTCTGAACAGTGAAGACATGATACAGGGAAGCCCAGGCGTTGTGTCGGTTTTAATCAACATTGGACACCCAGTGCCTGGCCCACTGCTCCTTGTAGAGCAGGTGTGTGGTAACTGCAGTGGATGGATGAGTTGCTTGAATCAAACTGTCCTAATTTCATCAGAGTGTAGAGGAGATTTAGGGGCAGGTCGGGAGAGGAACCCGGTATTTTTGATCCAGTGGAGACAAATTTTAGGACTCTTAAATAGCCAGAGAGAGGTGTCAACGAGAATTTATGAGAGTTTGAAACTGGAAAACCTTGAGTGATTGAATATTGACCCCACTGGGTTGATTCATGATGCATGGCCAGTGGTAGCCAGACTTCGCTCAGATCTGGAAATATCCCAGCATGTCTACATCCTAGCTTGATCTGTCCTCAGAGCCCATCAGTCGAGGATGAATTTTCCAAGTGCTGCAAGGTAAATGAAACCTCTAAGTCTTAGCAGACTGATCGTTGTCTTTAAGCTGCTATCATGGCTAATGGCTTGTGGAAATGAGGAATTCCAGCAAACTGTCTTCCCTGTTAATATGTCACAGTGGAAAGGTGGATAAGGCCCTACTACATTTTTAAAGCACATTTTAATAATTTCAATAACTTGAAATTAATTACAGATGTATGTAAAAATTTTGTGACATGAAGTGGCTCGACAACAGTGAGATGGCTGGGGGCATCAGGAGTGACACAGCGGGGCAGTACGTGGCCATGTATGTGATGGGCTGCAGTTACAGTCATGAGCCTGTATGACTCTGTTATATAGGCTCATATGTAAGCCTGTATAACAGAGTCTTACGTTCTAGAATATAGACTATTCTAGAGTTTATAATAATAGATTATAATCCCTAGTAAAGCAAGGTTTTTAGCAACCTAAAATAGTCATGACTTTATCCCCATGATAATTCAAATAGAAGGAAGGAAGCCAAAAAAAATAAGGTAGGATCTTTTGAATGCTTCTGAGACCCTACTCTCATTCCCATGTGTTCTTTACACACACACACACACACACACACACACACACTGGCAAATTCTGAGCGCCTCTGTGAGCATGGGCTCAAAACAGAAGGGCTGTGTTTAGCTTTACTCACTTCTTTTCAGGCCTCCTGGGATTGTACCTTGTGAATTATATTAGACCATCTCACTTTCTCCTGAATTTGAAGAGCCAGTCCTTTGTCAGCCTCTGTGGTCTGTTGACATAGGCTAAATCACTGCCTCTGGGGTCTCTGTAAACAGGATATGCATACCTTGTCCTCCTCTTCCTCACCCTGTCCTAGGGGTCCTTTGAGCTCATGAACTGGGAAGTGCTTTGTATAGAGTGTCTGTAGACCCAAATCCAGGTTTGGGGTCCTCTGCATTCCCCTTCAGGTCCTGCTGTTCCCCACACAGAGCCCTGCACGTGCCAGCCTGGCCCCCTAGTTCACACTATTTGTCAAGCATGGATGCCACTCCATCTTCCCTCCTTTGTAGACCCCAGACCTGAAAGGAAATGGCTGCAAGATGGCAGGGGCCACACTGTTTAACTTCCTGCTCATCTCCCAGGTTTTTGCCTGGATGGACTGTACACCACATGACCAGTCTCTATGACCAAACCAGCATTTCACCCATAAACTCCAGACTTGAACAGCCCAGCAGAGGCTGTCTGAAGGCCAAATTTTAGTTAGGTTCTTCTAGTAATTTAAGTACTTTCCTTTCAGCTAGAGCGGAGACTGAAATTGCGTCGTAGGTCACACATGAATCATGTTAACAGAATGACCTTCATCAAGAATGAAATAAAAATGAAAATAGCATGTAGCAGCACATTATATTTTCACTTTTTTCTTCCTGATGCAGTGTATTGATTGAGGTACCAGGCTAAAGCTTTAAAATAATTGACTAAATTCTTGCTGAATTGCCCTGTATTGCTGTAGGGAGTGTGTTTCACCTTTCAGAACTCATTAACACAGCCAATAGACCATATTAGCCTGTGTTTTGGTTCAAAAGATTAATAATGTTTAGGTGTCTTGAAATGGTGTTGGAATTTTGAAGATTGGCCTGGGTGTATGTCAGGGTTTGGGGCAAGAACTTTCCAGGTTAACGCTTGGCTGGGGATGTACCCCCAGAATGCACTGACCCATCTGAAATGTTATTCACTAGAGCCTCCGTAGATGGACCTTTTTCCAAGAGTGGGGTGCCCTGGGCAGATCTTGATCTGACATAGTCCAGCCCCCTAGGAGCTTGGGTATGGTACAGATGGAAGGTTTCCTCTGACCCAGACTGGTGCCTACAACCTGCCTGCCAGTGTGTCAAGGGTCATTGTTAGTTAACTTGTTCACCAACAGTAGAAAATCACAGTGGCCCATTGCCAATAAATGGATGCATCCACTCCGGGGCTTGGGTGTGGTAAGACCAAAGGCTCTCCTGCAGCTGGCTCTCTGAGAGTGTCCTGAGCTTCTTACACTCTTGAAAATGCCCTCTGGCAGTGGCTGTGCAATCTGGAAGAGATCGATTCCAGCAGAATCCAAGGGGCATCTTCATTAGCTCCTTGGTTATGGGGGTGCTCATCCCAGAAGATGAATGGGAAAAGTTCGCCAGTCCTCTACCCTAAGTCAGACGGATAACCCATCCCCAAAGGAGGGAGAGATAGTTTTTCAGAACGGAATCTGAGTGCTATTTGGGAAGGAAAAAGGAAACAGGGCAGTTAAAAAAAAAAAAAAATGGCCCAGCACCCACCAAGACTCTGAGGAAGTTATGGAAGCATGGGCACAGACTGCACATGGGACACAGATGATTTCCAGCTTCACAGCAAGAGGTGTTTTTCCCATCCACATGTTTGTATGGAACATTAACTCTCGAGAACCCAGAGACCCCTCCATCTCTGTGAGAGCAGCCTCAGGCCTGGGAGAAGCAGTGTATCTGGCTCAGGGTAGATGGATGGCCTTGCCCAGTGAGAGATGGCAGTGCTCAGGAAATGGGGGGGCCCAACAGCCAAATAGGGGGGTGGTAGCTGCTCAACGGCAGGCTAATGATTGAGACCCACCCTTTGGGGCTGGAAGATGTGAGCGTGTGTCCTTCAGGGCATTACTTAAGCCTCCTGGTCCTCAGTTTCTACATCTAGAAGATGGGGATAGTCATGGTTCCTACTTCATAAAATTGTTGCAGTCTTAAATGAGATATACCGTGGAAAGTTCTCACTATGCCTAGAACACTGCAGGCCCTTGGAAAGTGGTCTCTCTGTAAGAGTAACAAGATGGTAGCTGGTCAGCCTGTTGTGTGCGTGTGGGTGACAATCCTCAGGAAATGTGAGGAGGGGTCTTGGCAGGTAAGATTGGACCGCTGTGGAAAGAAGAGGTCAGGAGCCTAGTGCAGGTGTCTCTGCAAGCTATATGTCCTTCATTCATCCTGGGGTCTTTTGGCCTCCTCTTGAAAAGCTCCTAGTCCCCTACAGGATTTTGTCTTGTTTGGGTATAAAGCACCTGCCTTTTTAATGTTTTGGAACAAACCCATGCAGTCCTGTCTTTCCTGGTTACTTCTACCCCCTGCTTACTGCCCCCTGCATAGACCTTAAAAAACAGTAAGGTACACCCACAGACTGTAGAAGAATGGCACTTTCTGGAATCAAGGTTCTCTGCTTCAGTACTGAAATATGTGTTTGAGATCAGCCATCTAAACCTGATTTTCTGAAAGTATTGATAAGAAAACACCTTATACTTTAGTGCTGGTCCTAGTAGCAAAATGTAAATTATATAGATAAATGTCTCATCTATTTCTTATAATTCTTAAATCTTTTTTTTTTTTTAATGCCAAATGGATAAATAACTCCCCGAGCTGGGTCTCCAATGTTGCTGTGCTATTTCCTTCTCTCCTCTGTGTCTTCTGTTCTCCCTCCGTCACAACCTTCCTCTGTCACCCTCCCCCAGCCAGCACCTCCATCTCTGTGTGGTCCCCTCCCTTTCCTGCCTTCATTCATACTCAGACCCTCTCCCAGATCCCTTCTTGCTCTGTACCATGGGTTTGCAATCTTATTGAAAAAGGATTTAGTTTAATCTGACTTTCATCTTCCAACTACCCTGGGCAAGGCAGGGTTGAAATGGTGCACAGCCACAGGGGCTGCAGCTGCCCATTCTCAGTGGCCCGGATCTGAGCGTTTAATGAAGCCAGGACTCAGGTGAGACATCCAACACCAGGGTGGGCAGGGCTTGTTGGCCTTCTGGGGTCCCTGACAGCCACAGAGATTTAAATATGCCTGGTTTTTGTTTCTTTTCTTTTTTTAATGGAGAAAATGCCATGTGAAAGAAACAGAAATTGGATAATGGATTTCACAAATCCTTCTCCTTCTTTGCCCTTCTGACCCTGAAAGCCACTTAAACTCCTAATGTCCTTCAATTTTTGTAATACTTTTTTATAAAGTGAAATGCCCTGGGAATGCAGCTTGGCTTTTCTGGATTTATTTTTCACATACTGGGGAGGGCTAGACAATAAAAAGGGGATCACTTTGACAGGAAGAACTTTAATTTTCTCCCCTCAGCCACAGATGCTGTAGAAAACATTGTGAACATAAGCAACAAAAATGATAAATGTAGGGAATATGTGTGTCTTTAAATGTGTATTTTGCATATAATTATAATATATACATATTAAATAGATATAAGAGTAGAGCTCTAGTTCATTTGCAGATCTTGGTCTGAACCTAAAATCCTGTAGAGGAACTGCTTTACAGGAGAGAAAGCTGTAAACTCGATTCACCAGACACCATTGTGCGGAGGTACATTTCATCCCTGAAGAAGAGCTCAGAAGAAAGAAGCAAACCAGTCACTGCTGCGTGCCTTCTTGGGAAAGGCAGTCAGAGGGCATGTTCACACGTGGAATACTATACAGCCATGATAATGGACACACTGCAGGTCTGTGTGTGAGTCTCACACCCCAGCAGGGTGTGTAAGTCTCACATACATCGTGTTAAAGCCCAGGAGGCCAGACACGAAAGACAGTGTCTGTGTGATTCCATGAACATGAGGTTCAAAAACTGGCAGAACTAATGGATGATGGGAGAAGTCAGGATAGCCTTGTCCTTGGGGAAAGGATTGTGAGGGAGAATGAGGAGGGCTGCTCCTGGTACTAGCAGGGTTGTCTTGTTTTTATCTTGGTGCTGATCACACAGGGATGTCCACTTTTTGAAACTTCAAGTTGTGCACATGTGCTGTTTTCTCTGTGTGCACTTCAATTTTTAAAGGTTAACTCCTCAGTTTCAGTCATCAGGGTTCCTTCCAAGCATTTTTCCCAAGCTTAACTGTGTAAGGTATGGTGGGGGTTCCAAAGAAGAGTGATCTGCTGCTGCCTGTGACCTCAAGAACCTTCTGGAAGTTTAGTTCTGTCTTCTGTGCCCAACCCTACGCCTAGTCCTTGGGTTTTGTCATTTGCCAGAGGTTTGGCCAGCCCGCTGTCAGCCTACGGCACCAAGCCTCCCACGCCTCACTCGAATACTTCAGAGCCCCTGAAGCTCACTGTGAAAACACTCTCCAATCAAAGCATTTCTTTGACCAAGGAAGCAGTCTATGTAAAGGGAGCCCAGGCTGCCCCATCCTGCCAAGCAGAGTTTTGCAATGTAAAAACTCTACTGCAATGTTTGCAATTCACTGAATGAGATCCTTCTCTCCTGAGTTTCCATGGAGACATGCTAGTGAGTTCATTTAAAGAAAAAGGCACTACCCAGTTTTCGGTTCTCCTGGTCGTGGTGTATTGGCAGGGAAGGGCTCTCCAGTACTTTCTCTTTTTCTTTTATTTATATTTTAACTTTCACTTTTCACTGTACCCTTTGGGCTCTACTGGCTCTTTAATTTAAAGCCCCCCACCCCCTCCTTGTGAACTAATGATGACAAAAGTTGGTACAACAGCTGTTCCCGGATGTGAGTACCTTCCATTCTGTTGGAATTCATCTTGAAGGCAAGTTGGTTGTGAGCATTAAGTGCAGCCTGTGGGACCCCTGCAGCCGGGGGGGCCGCTCAGGATCTCCGGAGGTGACAGCCGCCTGGCTCTGGGCATGCTTTAGACTGTGAGTTGCGACCCTAAGCTCCAGGCACCCAAGCTCCTTGTCATCCTTGTTCTAAACGCTTCATCCTCAACCCGCAAACATGAACTTACTGCATTGCAAGCATTGGCTAGCAGGCTGGGTGTGGTCTCCCACGTGCACTTGTGTCCATATTGGATGGACCACAGCTCCCTGTAAATTTGCTCTCCTCAGCTTCCCTTCCCCCAGGAAAGTTGAAGTCCGGTTCCCTTTTGCCTCTGATGCAAATAAGTCCTGGTGTAAGGTCTTCATTTTTCAGTAATCGGTTTGGGCCCCTTCTTGCCTCCGCCTGATTGCTCTTTCAGGCTCCTTTCCTGAGAGATTACTGTGAGACCAGTAAGTTAGGTATATTGAACAAAAAAAGACAGAGTCTGTGTTAAAAACACTTGTTTTTTAAGTCCCCTCTCCTGATCCGTAGCCTTGCTCCCTTCTGCAGCAGGATCCTCACCCAAAAATGGGTTTGACAGTTAAATAAAAAGAAGCAGGTAATTCTAGGCAGAGTACAACGATAGCATAAAATTAGGGGAGTTCAGAAATTTGGGGGCATGGTGCAAGGTTACGTTCTCATGCTTTGGGGACGGCTTCACAGGGGTATGCATGGGTCAAGATTGTCATCAGATTGTTTGAAGAATGTGTGGTGACTGTGCATCAGCAAGAAATTAGAAGATTTTTAGAAACTATAAATTACTATACAAATGTTAATTGGTAATAATCCTCATTATTATGCTTAAGAAAACAGGAGACGAATTTTCCTCCAGCAGAGTGTCTTCTTTCAGAAGTAAATTTCAGGCCAGCAATACATAGAGGAGGCCGAATTCCACTGCCCTGGGCCAAGGTTTCCCTGTCGTGCTGGCATGGGGCTGTCCTGTGCGGCACAGGACAGAGTGGCAATCAGTGGAAAACATTTCCAGACACTGCTGTTTGTCTTCTATGGGGCAAATCGCCCCTGATTGGGAACCCCTCCTTCTAAGGCCTCGGCCGTGTTCCATAGGCAAATTTCTTTGTTACTGGAAGTCTGTAATTATTATGTTTAATTTCAAGGCTTGTGATAGGATTGTTTATATTTTTTAGACAAGCTGGGACCCTGCTAGAGATGTAGGCTTACCCACCCCACTCCACCCCCACCCCATTCTGTTATAAGTAACATTTGCCTGACCTGAAATACGTTAACTATTTT
This sequence comes from Mellivora capensis, assembly GCA_004024625.1. NCBI lineage: Eukaryota > Metazoa > Chordata > Mammalia > Carnivora > Mustelidae > Mellivora > Mellivora capensis. Next base: position 52,173 of record PISX010007225.1, read on the forward strand.
TGTGTGTCCTGTTTTCCTTTAATATACCCTGCCAGCAGCCACGTCTCATTCCATCCCCAGCATCTCAGATCCTCGTCCCAGACGTGCTTTGCTTGCTGGGTGCCAGAGAAGGCTGTGAAGGCTGCGACAAACACGTGCAGTGGGGAGGGGGGGAGGGGCAGCGCAGGGGGGGTTCAGAGCAATTACCCTCAGGAAGAATTTCTTTTCATTGATGATTATAGGTTTTGCAAAATGACTTGTAAATATTAGTACTTGGAATTGACCCACTTGTCCCCAGTATTTCTTTCTCCTTTGGTTTATAAGACAGATCCAAAGCAGACAGGGACAGTATCATTTAAAAATGCTAGTCGATGGCACATTTAGCATTATACAGATGGCTAGCCTTTTTTTTTTTAAAATTTTCTGTGCCTCCTTTTAATCAGCTTTCTATTTAATAAGTAAGTTGGAGGGAAATGAATTGTTACAAAATAGGATCTTAACTAGTGCCGCTGTTGCTGGAAAGCAGACCCCCCCCACCCCCACCCCCCCATGCCTGGCACCACATTGGCATTTCTCTGGGCATTATGTGCAGGTGGACCTGAGGCCGTGTCGCTGTGAGTCCCAGAAAAGTCACCTGCATCATGGGTGCTGTGGCTGTATTCCCTTAGGTGGGTCTGGTGACAGCTGAGGCCACACACAGCCCCCCTGCGCTATTTCTAATAACAGCAACAGCTCCAAGTGGGTGGCAAGTTGTGTGTGGAATGTCTTCTCTCCTTGATTCCACCCGGCGACATCTAACCATGTTTTGGCTCTTGTCTCTTCCTCAGAAATACCTCAGGGACTTTTTCAGCGTGATGCTCCAGTCCGCGACGTCCCCCCTGCACATCAACAAGGTGGGGCTGACCCTTTCCAAACACACCATTTGTGAGTTCTCGCCGTTCTTCAAGAAGGGAGTCTTTGACTACAGCAGCCACGGGACGGGGTAGAACTGCGGAGGGGGCTACGGAGGAACCACCAATGCAGTGCCTTCTCCTCGAAGGGGCCCTCCCGGCGCAGGGCAGCCTCGCCAGGGACCCCCGAGTGCCTGAATCTGGGACTGGATGTTTCGCTTGGCTGACGGGGACCCCGACGGGCAGCTATTGCTGTCCCATTGCTGTTGAATGTGGCCTTTTCCCCATAGTGCTTCCTTCTCATCCCAGCAGTCTACCCCTGTGGCAGAATGGACGTGGCTGGGCTGTCGCAGGCTCTCTGAGCGTGGTGGGCCCAGGACCTCCCCAAGTGAGTGGGTGGCTCACCAGACCTCCCTTCAGTGACTGGCATCTGGTTTCCTCTTCCACCAAAAGATATATCTTATTTTTTATAGTCCTTCCATGTGGCTAGCTACATCCCAAGAGAAGCATTTTAAATGATTTCACTGTATTTTTTTTTCTTTTTCCCCTCATTTGAGTCAAAACTTTTGTACAATACCTAGCCACTGATGTTTACACAGAATTTCATATTCTGCAAAAGGGAATTTTGGTCCAATCATGACTGGAATCTTCCATGCTTGACAAATTGGATGTAGGTGACATCACTTAAAACTTCTGTAAATCCATACAAATAGGAGGTTTGTTTAATCTTGAATATTTAAGGGAATTGCCCCAAAGGTAAATGGCTACTGTGCATTCTTGAGCTTTCTCTGCTGAGCACAAAAACAAATGCATAGCTGAATGCCTATTTTTAAATATTATTTTTTTTCACATTTTTGTTACAGAACCTACTGGATCTTCGGCTGAAAGACTAGAATTTACAGTAGTTTATTAATGATCCCTTAAATTACTCAGGACTTAATGTAGCATTGCACATCTATGTACAGTAAAACTGCTTTGTTTTACTAAAGAGAAAAATGTGAGTAGACAAAATATAAATGTGGCATATATGGAAATGTATATAATTCTACCTGTAGATTTATATATGTACACAGGCCTGTACAATAGTTGTATCAAAATATATAATCGTTCACACCAAATTTATTAAAGGTATTTGCTTTTTTCAAAATTTAAATTGAACTGCTATCAATATTAAATGATGTTATAGAATCTATCGTGTTGTTCAGTTTATTTTAAGTTTGCGACATGATCATCCCTACTGGTCTGTTTAAAAATTTATCTAATGTGTTTGGGAAGATCCGTAATGTATAATTTAGCATTTGTGTTGCAGAAGATGCCGTGAGAGTAACATTTGAAGCCACAAACGAATGGGGTAACAAAACATATTTTCATTCAGTCTTCTAGAATAAGCATTTGCAACTGAGCTCTCCAACCTGAAGAATATGTTTAAAGATGCAATAATCCCAATAAGGGGGGGAGGGACTATTATTACACTAATTAGATGTCATAGTTTAACTTGAAACAAATTGCTGCAGAAAGACTTGCTTTTGTCTGCGGTGGTGATTACAGGCATAGGTTTACTACCTAATTACTACCCAAGAATTTAAACCTGGAGATTAAAGGATAAAAGCTAGGAGATAATAATTAACCATAGGTCATTTATTTAAAAGGAGTCACAACACTACAGATTGTCCCTCATTTAATGAGTAAACCAAGTGGTTTTCTTCAACAGACCAGATAATCTGTCCCCTGCCCTGTACAACCTGTACCCGAGGCCAGGCTGGTGGCACACTGTTCACTGAAATGACAGAGGATACAGTAATAATGTGGCAAGAATAAACAGACGTGTTTGTGAGAAGTGCAGGAACCAGAAGACCCTAAGACTCCAATCCTCATTTTAAGGACTCGGCGTTGAGTTTGAAGGTCAAGCACTCGCCAGCTCCGGCTAAAGCCAGCCGTGGCAGAAGTATGTCCTTTCCCCTCTCTGAGCCTCAGCCTCCCCATCTGAAAACCGAGCTGTTGCACAGGATGATCTCTAGGTCCCATTCTAGCCGCGCTCACGAGCAGGGGAACAGCTGCTCCTGGTGGAGGGACCAGGTCAGCCCCTGGGGTGTGGACGTGGACTACAGACGTCTCATCGGACTCAGAGGCAGCCTGACCTGAACCAGACGTGAGGGAGTGTTGAAAAGCCCGTGAGAAGTCTCACCTAGACAAATGGTGGAATCCCTTTCAGGGACGAAGACAAAAGAGACATCAGAGCCAGGATGACAGAATTGAAGCTTTGTTCATTTAGACAGATACACAGGAGTAAAAGACAATTAGCAAATGCATATTTTATTACTTCAAGTGCATCAGATAAAGTAATGCTGAGATGAGCGTTTTAGGCAAGTCAAATAGAGGTGCCATCAACTTGTACATATTTTTATAGCCAGCTAGACAAATCTAAGAAACTTAGAATTCTTTATTTAAGCTGTTTCAGCCTGTCCTAGGTCTTGCTTCCACAATAAAATATGTGTACGGAACTTGTTTATAATCTCAAGTGGTATAGGCACCTTCACCCTGGATCCCACCCAGACCTTGCTATTTTGATTAATTTGAGCATGTGGATAGGGACTAACCAAGGCATGCTGGCTCCCTAAGGATGGACATCTAGAAGATTCTCTGGCCGATAGTGTAGAGAGGCTCTGAAGATTTTTGCACGGGGTACCCAGCCCCAGGGCCATTTCTATTTACATTTATATGTAGAAAGACTCAGTTCTGCTCAATGTGGCCCTGTTTACCCACTCAGTGTTCTACACAGCATATGTTTGGCAACGAGAAGTTTCACAGCTTAGAGCATCTGTGAACTCACCACGTGTGGCTGCTGCAGGGCCACGTCTCCAGTCTCAGAGCTGGGGCACGTTGGTGTTCTGGGTTCAGGTTTCAAGGATGAGATTCGGACACCTCTTCCCCAGGGCACCATCCCACGTGTGCCCCATCATTTCCTCAGACATGCTCTCGGAGACGAAGAGCGGTGTTCTGTTGTCATGTGGCTCATTATCACTTAGACTGAGCCTACCACAGGGCAAGCCTCATCTCCTTAGAGGAAGCATGGGTACCAGTCAAGACTGTCATGAGAGAATATTCAGTGGCGTCCTGCTTTCCGATCTGTAGTGTTGAAAAGAAGTTTTAAATACACTCCTTCACAAATGCCTAAAATGATGCCTTGAGGTGTCCTTAGTCCAGAGCCGAACATTTCTGCCACATGAGGCCCTTGTCTTCCCATCTTCTGACACACGCATGCAGGAGTAGTTCAGATTGGACTTTGTTACTGGGTAAGTATTTTGTTTTTTGTTCTTTTCATTTTGGATAAGACAGGTAAAGAAATTTAGGCAAAATAATTCCATGGCAAAAGCAACTGCTTCAGTTTTATTTAAATTATCATGACAGGTGATTTATGTTTTGGGAAAACTAATTAAAGACCATTAATCTAAGGGCACTCATCCTTGGCGAATTAAGTCTGTATATCCCTTTTTTAAAAGGCAGTGCTCTTTCCATAAGCAAGAAGAGGACCCGATTATTGACTTTTTTGCTTCTGTTTAGAGTGTTTTTTCTGATGATAATTACAAGGGTGACGATTCTGTGGTGCTGAGATTTTGAATTTCACACAATACAGAATTATTTCAGAGTTGAAACAAATCCAGCATCTGTTATAAATTTCTAAAGGGTCATATTTCAAATTGATCCTACAGTGGTACATGGGAGTAATCAGGGGCCTTGGTGGTGGTGGCCAGGCTTTACCTTCAGAAGGCTTTTTCATCTGGCAGCCCAGTAGAACCTTGTTACACTCCAAAATGGTAGGACAGACAAAGAGACAGTTGGCTGAACTGAAGGGGTTCAAGGATAGGAGTTTATCCATGTTTGCTGCAAATAAATGCAATTCACCTGCATTTATCACTGTCGAATTCTGCACACTAGGCTCCGGCACTGTCTTCTGAGGTTACCCCATGCCTTTCCAGAACGTTCTCCGTCTTGGAAAATGACTAAGCAGAAAAACGTTCTTTTTTGACTATGCCCATTTTGTACCCCTTCCTCTGTGCATTAAATAATGAAGCTTTTTTTTTTTTTAATCCTCTGAGGGTTACCTCTCCAAAAACTGGTTCTTCGGTGGGAATTTGAGGTTCATCAATTTGATTTTGCTCCGTCCCCGTTGCTGGAAAGGCAGAATCTTCCCCATTCAGGGAGAGAGAAGGAAATGTGTTTGCAAAAAGATGCACAAGCCATCTCTCTTCACGCATTGAAAATGGGAAAGTGCACTAGGTACAAAATTGGCAGTGTGTAGAGAGAAATGCATCAGCAAAAGTCAAGAAGCCCCATAGGGTCAGCATGCAAAGCTGTTTGGTACCATTAAGGCAGGTCTCCAGAGAGAGAGAAACCTTTCTCTAGAATTCAGGATAGGGGGGGAAGAACATGAAAAATATAATTAAATATCTTCACTGCTTGAAAGCAGAGTTATTTTCCTCAAAGTGTCACAAATCCTTATGTGCAGTTAATATTTGCAGAAGTGTTTCCAGTAGCACTTAACGTTGTGCCTGAGAGGGTCTCACTAAATTACAGCCTGAGGGTCTGCTATTCCTGAGGTTCTGTCTTCCTTCTCAGCCGCACGGAAGGAAGGAAAGGAAGGAGGGAGGGAGGAAGAAAGACGGCAGCTGCTTTTCCAGAGCTGCTGGGGAATCTCTTAGAGGAGAGAATCGCAGAGAACAATCATACCAGTTTGTGGTGATTAAGAGCTTTTTTTTTTTTTTTTTTAACATTTGCACTTTTGTTTATTCTAAATTCTGTTAGCTTTTCTCCTAAAAATAAGCTAGAAACCATGGGGGGAGGGGGTTGCCATTATAAATGACTCTTTTTGTATGGTGTTTTAAGCCCTAATTTTAATGAATGTAATAAGTAAAGTTGCTTCACAATGGGTGCAATTCTTTGGTTGCAGAGTAATATTAAAATGTTGTTTATCCTTTAAAAGATTGGGAAGGTCATGTTTTCATGATAAAGGATTCTCTTTGCCTTCTGGTACAAGGGCAGCAGCCTGAGTGTACCCACATGTGGGTACTTTTCATAAAGAACGTGTGGCTGGGGCACCTGGGTGGCTCAGTCGGTTAAGTGTCTGCCTTCAGCTCAGGTCATGATCCCAGGGTCCTGCTCAGTGGAGAACCTGCTCCCTCTCCATCTGCCTGCTGCTCTCTTGCCTACTGGTGCACGCTCTCTTTCTGTCAAATAAATAAATAAAATCTTTTTAAAAAGAAAGAAAGAAAAAAACACGTGGCCAGACAGTGTGGTGCTCCCCTAGGGGTCTGAAGTGCAGAGTGTTCTGGTGTAGGGCGTGCGTCTGAAGAGCTTGCTGTCCACCGGGCTGGGGGGCTGTTGCACGTATGTGCGTGTCTGATCAGGAAATCCTTGCCAGCTGGCCTAGCCCCATGGCACGTACCTCATTCCCTCCCTGTATAAGCCATTCCTCTCCATGCCTTGCATACCCCTCTCTTGCTCTGTGCCCCTTGAGGGCTGGGTGGAAGGACGGACCAGCACAGTAAACCTCAGGAAGTTCATGAAGTCTGCTCCGTTCTTGCCCTCCTTGGAGCCATCTGTGTACGCGTCACTGCCACCGCCCCAGCCCCTTCCCGCCATGGGGACGGTGAAGGAAGGATCCGACCAAACGGCAGCCATTCCTTTGATTCCGCTGGCCACATGCCGACTGTCGAGATCCTAGCTGAGAGGGAACGGGGCACGGAGAATGTCGACCACACTGGCTGCGTTCTGTTCATTCCTGGTTGTTAGAGAATCCATCTGCTTATCATTGGTACCCCATGTGTCACCAGTCATTCAAAACAGACTCGTGACCATCTTCCACAGCCTAGCGTGGGACTGGGCCCCCCCCACAGGGGTGAGCAGCACAGCCAAGGGCCTGCCCTCGGGGAGCTCTTCCTCCACTCGGCAACCAACCAGAGCTTGCACGACCCAGTGATGACAAAGCCTGATCAATGTCACGGAGCAAGAAGAGACGGTGCTGGGAGAGAACGTACTAGACAAGTGATCTCCTCTCAGAGGCCCTGCAATTTCCCTGAGCTAATACCTGAGCAATGAGGAGAAACAAGTGCCAAAGAGGGAGAGAGGTTGCTCCAAATTGAGGAAAGTATGTGCAAGAGGGAAAACGCTCATCACTGCTGTCCCATAAGGGAACATCCGGGACAGTGACAGATTGCAGAGAAAGGCAGAGCCCAGAGGAAAGGGCACCTGAGAGGTTGCTGGCTGAAATTTTGTAAATGAAATCACATTTCCCGTCAGCTACCACTGTTTTGGAAGGATATTCCTGGATACAGAGAGCATGAGGCAACTAGGGCTCTTCCTTTAAAATCATATGTAATAAAGAGAAGAAAACTTCCTGATTAAAGTTAACAAGTGGGGCACCTGGGTGGCTCAGTCACTAGGCATCTGCCTTCAGCTGGGGTCATGATCCTGGGGTCCTGGGTTCGAGCCCTGCATCAGGCTCCCTGCTTGATGGGAAGCCTGCTTCTCCCATTCCCCCTGCTTGTGTTCCCTCTCTGGCTTTCTCTCTCTCTCTGTCAAATTAAAAAAAAAAAAAAAATCTTAAAAAAAAAACAAAAAACGTTAACAAGCAAGGGTCAAGATCTGGCTGAGAGTTCCATCCTGTGCCATCTCGAGGCTGGCAGGTCTGCTGTTGGAACACTGACTGTTGGTATATTTTAGGTTCTGAGATTTAGGTGCTCTTGCCTTAGAGAAGTGTCATCTCCGCCGAACCTCATATGTCTTGCTGGAGTGTGTTCAAACTCCCATACTACCATAGCCAGCAAACCCAAGTAAAGTTCATGTCTTGTCTTTGGGCTCCCACCGAATCCTTGCTTTGTACACAGAAGAGTAGGGAGCCCCATGCCCTCACAGCTGCCAAGCAACTAGGCGCTGGTCATGTGGTTTGGTTTATGATTTAGACCAGCGATAGCACAGGGACACTGGTGTCCTCCTTAAGGCTGGGGCGCCGTGACCTGCAGCCCCACATGGACCTCAAGTCCTCTCTCTACCTTCTGGGCCTGAGCATAATCATCCCAGCCTCCCCCTGTCAGAGAAAAAATTGTTTTTAGATTAAAGCAAAAACCCGTAACCCGTCCTTCGGATGTTCAGAGACGCCTCTTCGCTGGCATGGAAATTGAAACATCTCTCAGCTAGCCTGAGACTGTGGTCCAATGAAGCAGGTCAGTTTCTGTGGATCAGGTGGCTCAGAGGCTGACATCCCTAACCCGGGGTCTCCAGAAACGTTCAGGATGGTCCTCTTTGTATGAATTTGGTGCTACCATCCCAAAGAACTCTTGTTCTTCATGCATTAATTTACTGGGCTGTTTAGCGAACAAATCTATTGAAGTTAGAGACCAGGGCCTTCTGGTGGCCCATGACACCTCTTCGGCATCTGGTAGCATCAGCTTCCTGCTGTCTCTACTGAGTGCCACGCCAACCCCTTTGCATGTATGACCGTGACCTCGGTGAGCTGGGTGGGGCTCCAGAGAGTCTCGGAGACTCTTGGAAATGGTAGGAGCCCTGCTAGTTTCCCCGAAATCCATGACCATTCTGCTACCAGTGTCCAAGCCCCTTGGGTCCCTAAGCCAAGCCAAGCCAAGCATTCAAAGCATAGAAGGAAAGCCTCCATCTGTTCTGGAAAGCCTGCCAGTAAGGCAGCATCTTGTGGATGAGGAATAGGTTACAGCACGCAGGCCCGGGAGGACACAACTTCAGCATCCTTGTAAGACCTCCAAGGAAGTCTGTACTGCTCAGAGCGGCCCCAGCCCAAGAGACACTTCCTTCTTGCATTTTCTTCCTGTGCCTGTGATGGGGCTGAAATTACATCAGTTGAGTTGTACCACCTCTGGGACATTCTCTAAGCTCCCGCTAAATCCACAGGTTGTGAGCAGGACGGCCCTGCATCTGGGTGGAGAGAAAAGGATGTCTGAGCTGGAAGAAGCTGCAAGGAGCCTTGGGAACAATCTGGAGCCAGGATCCGTTCGGATACTAGACAGCACACAGGTGGATGGAGGGGACATCCTCCACCAAAGGGACCCGAGATCATGTTGCTGAAGTACACATACAGGCACCTGGCAAGCCCGTCACACCAGCAGGCCCCTCTCCGCCCACAGTTACCACTTGCGATCTCTGATTTCAGTCCATCTCTTAATTTAAAGGTAAAGCAGCCGGAGGGAGGTTGTGGCTTACCCAAGCCCCTGACCAGAGCCTCCGTGTCCTAGGTTAACTCCAGGCCCACCGCCACTGCCCGGATGAGAGGGAAATGCTCAGTGTGTCAATCATGGACAAGTCAGGAGAGAGCACACCAGTTATTTTCATAAAGAGAATTTAAAATAATCATAGTTAACTTAAAAGGTGAAAAGCAGAGAACTCAAAGGCAGCACAGAGATAGGAACGGCAGGAAGCAGTGGCCACCTTCAGGGCTAGGGAACAGGAGAAGGAGGTTGGAATTATTAAAACGTGGCAGCATGGATGACAGGCTCCCCCACAGAGTTGAAGCTGAGAGGTCAAGGAGAAGGGGGCACCGGTGCCGGTGCTGGCGTCTGAGCTGGGGGAGGCGTCCTGTGGGGCTGGGACCCAGGCCTCCGAGGAGGAGGGGCTGGCGTCTCTGCTTGGCAGCCCTTGTTGGGAAAGCTGCAAGCTGGACTCAGCTGGGGCTCCTGGGTTTAAGGAGTGTGGCTGAGGCAAAGCTGACAGGAATAGGAAGTCCTTTCTTCAGAAAGGGAAAGAGACTGGAAGTGTGGCTGAGGTGATGCTCCCAGGAACAGAAAGCCAAAAAAAAACAAAAAAAAATCTCTTCTCGCTCCCTGTGCCTTGCAGTCTCCTTCTAGGGCCTGTTCTTGGCAGAGACTACCTGGGAGCATCTGGCAGAGCAGAAATGATGTTTACAGAGTCCTAGTCCCTGCCTCCCAGAGCAGACAGGTGTAGGTTTGGGGCTGGGAGATACGTGTTCACTAACTGGCCCACTGCGCTTTTGTTCCCATTGTAGCCTGAGCCTAACACTCACCGGCTACCAGTCAATTCTCAGAGAACAATCTGGAATCCATGCCCCCCAGTCCCCCAACACAAGCCATCACTGGAAATCCTTGGGGTGCTGTGTATGCCGATTGCAGGGCAGGGGACACTCCAGGAGTTAATCGGCATGTCCTCCATGCTCTAGGAGCTTACCTGCAAAGAAAAAATTTGTTCCAAACATTTATCAGGTGATCCAAGAGACTGGACCCTGTTGTCTCTCAAAGCAGTGACAGACATATAGAACCGGCACAGTGCAAGGCTCATCATGCGGGAAATGCTACCTTGAGCATTTCCTGACTTACCCGGACTTTGCCACAGGCTAGTTTTCCTGAAATGGAAAGAATCGTTTAAAGACTCCTTTAAAAAGACAAGGAACCAAAGCATCCTAGGACACCTGCTCCTTCACCGAATATCCCCTAATATAACCAAGAAAGTCACTTTAGAAGGATCTGCTCTAATCCCATGGCCACGAAAGGCAGAACTATGGTCTCCATGGGCCCTGCAGGCATCCACGAGGATGGTTCCAGGGCATCTAATAGGGGAGTGAACTCTGTGATCCAGGGCTTGGGGACCCAGAGTTTCGATGCCATGGATCAAATGCAGTAGTTTCTCGTGTTCTTTTTCCAACCAACATAGGGCTCTTCCTAGCCTGTATGGGATCACCTCTGTTCTCTCCACTCAAGGTGGGCAGCCTCATCCCTTCTGCCCAAGCGATCTGTAGGGCTGCTCACCTGAGAAATTACTTCTCTGCGTTTATCCTCACGAGAGACAAGATTGGCCATAACATTCCTGGCACCGGGCCATGACATTGACCTTCAAAGACCTGAAACGGCTGTTTCCCTGGATGTTGTGAACTTCAGAACTTGAGAATAGATATTTCCTGAAAACGCGTTACATCCATGAGCAAAGGCGTTGGTGCCGTCTCATCTTGTTTCTCCCAGGCTCTGGCTTACCTCTCTGTTAAGACCGAGTTCTCCCTTGGAGGCCAGTTCTGCCTAGCAGTGAAATCCAAGGCTCGGCTTCCCATTTGAGCTTTCCTGCTCACCCACACCAGGAGGTAGATCCAAGGGGAGTGGACGCACTGAGTACGAAGGAGTCATGTACGAAAATGGTTCTGACAGAGAACTGGCCAAAGAGTCCAGGATCCCAAGAAATCATGCTGCTGACATAGAAGAAGGCTTCTGGCTCTGGGGCTCAACCTTCTCTAATTATCTGAGGGAAATCTTCAAGAAGTGAAATGGACATTTACTAGTCGCTCGCTTCCACATCTCACCCCTCCAGTCAGCTCACAATGGCAGGGCTGGTATTTGTCTTCCTCTTAAAATGGATGCTGTCTAGGGAACTCAAAGAACTTCATTTATTTTCATTAAATTTCCTGGTTATCAGCGACAGACGATCAGCTCATGGGGGTGGGGGAATGACAAGCGGTTGAGAGGACATCTGATCACAAGGGAAGCTTCATCCTATAAAAGTGTAGAAGTGTGAGTTGTGACGGCCTCCGCCGTCTGAGAAATACACTGTCACGGGGCTCATCAATGGTGACAAGCCAAAGCCAGACCTAAGAAGTCAAGAGAATTCAATTAAAAGTGAGGTTTTTCATAAGGGGATGTCTGAATAGATAAGACATATTTTAAGCAATCTCTGTGATTAGCCATCATCCACTTGGTAAAGAGGGAATGGCAAAACGCAGGTAATTCAGAAAATTTGTTCAAGTACTTAAGGTTGAACTTCCTTCTCTACTGCCTTAGAGCAAACATCTCTGGTTCAGAAAGTACTAATTTGAGTGGTACTTTCTGTCCTCTCTGAGGGTGGGCAGCAATGTCTCAGAAGGACAGAGAGTGCACGTGGAGAACGGCCTGATATGCCATCTTGGTACCCAAGTGTTAACGGGCTGTGAAGCACAATGTATCTTTTGCAGCTTGGCAGAATGCTGTTTCCTGGAACCCCTGCTATCCTGAGAGACAGTTGAAGGCAGAGACAGACTGACCTTAAAGACAGTTAAGTGTAAGGCTCTCACATGCACTGGTGCCTTCCAAGGCCCCCCCGGGTTGCCCCATGAAGACCTGGCAGGGAAGAAGCAGTCCAGGTCATCCATGGGAGGGAATGGGGGTGACGGAGCTGTGCCCTGCACAGGGGTCTTCCACCCCCCCACCCGCACTTGGTGGTCCTATGGTTACTGCGGCGGGGCCGGCCAGCAGGCTGGGAGGGCAGGTGGGTGGAGGATGGGTCTCGCTGAGCTGGACGAGTGACCCCCCCCACCCCACCCCCACCCGCCAAGGCCAGGGTCCTAAGAGCTAGCACTGGGGGAGGTCAGGGAGCTCCAGCTCCCAGGATATGCCCTGAGGCAAGATGCTCTGCCCCCCATAGTGTGGCATTTCCAGTAACAAGTTGTGATGCCCAGGAAAGCCTATTTTCTCTTGTCTCTAAATGTGCTGTTACATCACTATCTGATGCAGAAGTGATCAAAGAAAATATAGCAAAAAGCAGCAGGAAACAACTATTATAGAATTGGGTCCAGTAATAAATTAATAATGACTCTTTAATATAATTACTGGGAGACTCCGCTTAGAGGACAATCCAGAGAAGGCAAAACCACAGGGAAAGGAAACACAAGTGCTTGCCAGGAGCTGCTGGCGGGCAGGGGAGGGGGGGGGTTTCCCCATAAAGGGCCAACACATGAGAATGTTTTTTGGTGAGGGGCTGTTCTAGATCTTGAGAGTGGGGGTGGTTACACAAGTGTAGGCGTTTGGCAAGATTTATAGGACTGTACATTGCAAAGGACTTTACTGTATGTAGCATTCCATACACAGAAATTTTTTTTTCTGGTAATTGATTCAGTAAAGTGTGTTGACTGTCTGACTCCGTTGTAGACCGAGCCTGTCACTTCTTCCTTTATAGCGGAGTCAGCAAACATAGTCCTTGGGAGAAAGATTTAAAAAATAAACAAAGCTTCAGCCTCCAAAATCCAGTTGGTGAGCTTGGGCCCCAGGGCTGCACTGGGAGGGGCACATGGGTTTATTGGCAAATCCGTCTCCTCCCTGTCACCTGTCAGCCTGCGGATGGTGGGGACTGGGATGAACTTAGTGGCTCTCAGCAGGTGCTCCGTAGCAACTGTGAAATAGATAGGGATGGGAGGGGTCACCCAGCACACCAGCTCAGAGCCCTCTTCCCTCTCCCTGCCCTCACACTCTCTTCTCCCTCCTTCCCTCTCCTGTTTCCCCTCCTTCTGGCTCCCTGCGCCGCCCTGCCCCCAGTGTCTAAGGGTTTCCACTGTCTCTCAGCTAAGCGACCAGGGGCCCAGATGAGGTCAGCATGGCTCCTCCAGGAAAACAGCCGGAGGGGTTTCTTCCAAGTCCTCCAAGTCTCTCGGAAAAGGCTTCTGAGGTGGGACACCAGAATTCACCAGGAAATCGGCTGCAGGGCTCTCCAAGCACGCAGAGCATCAGATGTGCAGGGCTGGAAGAGAAGAATGTTGTCACCTGTGTTGGAGGCCAGCAGAGACCCCAGGTGGTGAGGCTGTGTGGGTTGTGGAGTACCCACTGAGCCCACTAGGGCGGAGTTACAAAAGCACCCAGTGAGGGGTTCGACTGTAGGACTCGGTGACAAATACGAGACGGGTAACCACTGTCTGGAAACCTTCAGCTTCCATGTCTGATGCCCTAAGTGAGGAGCTCTGGAAGGACAAGGCCACATTCTTTTGTTCACTGCTGGTTCCCCTACTTTGGCACCTGGCATGGCCCATGGCTCTTCCACTGAATTGGTCTGTATATTTGGGGTCAGGGGACTGAGGGCAGTAATGCCTGACGGTCTAAGAATATTCCTCAGGCTATTTCTTGGAAACAGACTGGAAGGGCCAAAGTAGAAGAAGTGAGACACGTTAGGGAGGCCTGGCCCGGGGAAGCCCCTGTGGGATCAACAGATTGGATGTATGGATGGATGGACGGACGGATGGACAGACGTCCAATGTCCTTGAGGAAAAAAAAAAGCAGCAGGATAAGATCTTTGCCTTCAAAGATTGTGTTCTGGCTGAAATCCTGCACCTGTCAGTATTTGGGAGGAAAGGAAAAGTCAAGGTTTGGGTCAGTCGACCTTCCTTGCATCAGCATGAATGGATTGGAAGTGCTACTCTAAGCCCCAGAGGCCGAGTGTTGCTTCCAAGCTCCTAAATGTATTGCTATTTCTTGTTCTACTAAAATGCTGGAGCAAGAGCAAAGGGAAGGCTTATAACCAGAGGCTCGTGGACATTCCAGCTGCAACAGATACTCACGTCTGTGGAACATGGAAGAAGGGAGATGGCCGGGTTTCCAGGGAGTCTAGAAATCTGGGGGACTGTCAGGGCACAATGCAGCATGAAATCAGATTTTGGAGGGGGAAAGTTTGCAGAGGCCTGGGGAAGGGTTCTCAGCCAGAGGTTTACATGGGATCTCAGGCGGAGCTGGCTTTGGTTTATGAACGAGAGAAAGAGGTGCCTTAACCTAAGGTCTTCTCATGGCCCTAGTTTAGCTTGGACAATCGGTCGCTTCAGGTGTATGGGCATAATCAAATGCCGAAGTGAGCCCACCAGTCCATCCTCCTCTTTTCCACTCAACCTCAGCAGGCTTCTGTTTGGCCCAAGCCTCGAAGCCTGCTTCCTTGCCCTTCTTTTCTGCCTTCTCTTAAGCTTTCTCTTCGCTGCTCCATCCAGGGACAGAATCACAACTCAGAATTACAACCCAAGATCATCTCTCAGAGAGGACTCTTACACCATCGTGGACTGGCTCAGCAAGTCTAAAGCCTCTAGGGCCATGTTAATGGAGAAAAGACCACATGTAGGGTCATCCACGGTCATGGGCAGAAGTTATCATTCACAGACAGAATTTCCCCTCACTCTCCCTCCCCAAATCTCGGTCCTGGTTTTAAAGCCTTCCAATGGATTCAGTCAGGCCCCATCCAAATTATCCAAGACACCTCCCTTAACTGATTTGGGTTTTTAATCATAGCAGCAAAATACTTTCACAACAATACCAAAGGTAGCATTTGATTTCTAACCTGGGGACTATAACCTCACCATCATACACCCATCCCCATAACAGGAGCCTGGCTCACCATGCAGGCTATCCAGGCCTGTCAAGCTTCAATCTGCTCCAAGCCGGAGAATTGCGAAGAGCCATGACTTCTCTGCTGGCTATAGAATGACATTGTTCTGGGATGCCCGAGGCTGGCTGTGAAGCTGGGGAAGGGAAGCTGGTGGTGTCCAGGAGCTGCTCTATAAGCACGGAGGAGAACAGTCACACTGTCATTTCAGGGGCTAAGCAACAAGCTAGATTTGGTCCCCCATAGGGTAATGAGAAATCTTGGTTTGTTGTGATAATTCAGTTGAGACTCCCTAAATCAGCTATTCCTCTTCCAAGACCCAGTCTAACCATGAAACTCTCCAACAAGATTAGTGGAGAGTTTCCACTAATGGGAACTTTTGATCCCACAAGTGGGAACTTTTGATCCCAGCAATGGAGCCCACGGTGAGATATGTCACCTAGTATGCCTCCTAAACTAGCATGTTAGATACTCCACAGACCAGATGGTCAGCCCAGGAACTCACCCTGAGGACAGGCCTGAGAAGATGGGGGCACAGGAGAAGCTAGATTCGCTGGGGCTGAACGTGACAGTGATATTGGCATGAAAGGATACAGACGGTGTTCGCATCACAACCTGGGAAAATAGTTTGCAACATAATACACAACAAAAAATTAGTAACACATGAAAAGCATTCTTTCAAATTAATAAAAATAGACTCACAGGCTGTTTTTTTTTTTAAACGTCTTTTAAAAACTCTTTGATTTTTACAGTAGTAAGGAACGTGAACATACAATTAAGACCAACAAGAGAAATTTAAGTAGCCACTGAACATACCAACAGATGCTCAGCTTTACTAGTAATTAAATATTCAAATAAAATCATCATTGGGCTATCATTTGAGACACCTCAAACTGATAAAAGTTTAAAGAGATTTTGGTACCAAATGAGTGAAGACACTGATACTCTCTGCTGGAGGGATGTTACTGATGAACCTCTCCGTGGGTCAGTATTCATCAAAAACCTTTATGATTTTCATGTGCTCTGACTTACCTGTAGATTGCTTGCAAAGATGGCCAGAATGGATCCTCCCATCCCACCCACCCTGTAGCAATATGAGCCTCCATTCTTCCATCCGTCAGTGATCTGGGCTCCCCTGGAGGCTTGCTCTGACCAAGAGAAGGCTGCAGAAGTGAAGCATATAACCTCAGAGACTAGGTCTCAAGAGGTCTGGCAATTTCCATTTTTTCCCTCTTGGCACTCTAAGCCACCACATAAAGATGGTTGGCTACACAACTGGAGAGACCATATGGAAAGAGATGCTCTGGCTGGCCCCATGACTGCAGCCGGATGAGTGATCCCAGCCAACACCTCAAGGAGGGGAAGAACTGCCCCCAGAGCTCAGCCCACCCATGCAATGGCGAGAAATGATACATTGTTGCTGCAAGACAGTATTATTACATTTTAGGATGGTTTGTTACACAGTAATAGACAATATGTTTAGAATTCTATAAACATAATCAGACAAATGCCCCCAAATACTTAACGGTAGTACCATAACAACAAAAACACTGATATGATTTTGATGAAACAGAAATAATGCTTATAAAGGAATAACTGAATAAATACGGGTGCCTCTATCACGTAAAATTCAATGCAGCTATTAAATGAGAATGCAGTCTTTATTTGTTGATAAAGAAATATAAGTACCATACGATAAGTGAAAAAAGGAGGTTATGAGAGAGTTGGAATAGCCTGGCAATGGAATGTGCAGGCTCTAGACAGCAGACTGAATGTGAATGTGCTCTCCACCATCAGTGTGCTGTGTCACCTTGCAGAAGGCACTTTGCCTTTCTGAGCTCTCTGTTTTCTCATCTGGAAAAGGAAAATTTATCATAGCACCTGTTTGAGATTCAAGAGAATTAAATGAGGTAATTCAGTAAATAGTTTATTAATAGTATTCTATATATAGTGTAGTATATTAATAGCTTATTAATGTTTAAATTTAACTCTTAGTAGAAGCTCAGTTAGTGGTAGCTTCTTATCCCACTATTAAAATATATGATTATTGATAGAATAATATTAATATCAGTTTATTATATCATATTCATCTTATATAATTAATATGTTAATAAATAGCACCAGGAAATCCTATTTTTATAGAATATATACATATATACATACATAATCTATTTTATAATTAAGCATATATAATATATATGGCGGTGGATTTAACAGATATTCCACTTTTTTCTCTACTCTCTTTTCCATTTTCAGAATTTTTATGGTAGGCTATATATTTTATTTTTTATAGCCATTTCTGAATTTTAAAAAGCAAATTACAAAAGCACTCTGTTTTCTACACTTTTTTGGGGGGGGCTTTTTAAAAAATATTAATTTCTTTTCAGTGTAACAGAATTCATTGTTTTTGCACCACACCCAGTGCTCCATGCAATGTGTGCACTCCATAATACCCACCACTTGGCTTCCCCAGCCTCCCACCCACCACCCCTTCAAAACCCACAGATTGTTTTTCAGAGTCCATAGTCTCTCATGGTTCATCTCCCCTTCCAATTTTCCTCAACTCCCTTCTCCTCTCCATCTCCCCATGTCCTCCATGTTATTTGTTATGCTCCACAAATAAGTGAAACCATATGATAATTGACTCTCTCTGCTTGACTTAGTTCACTCAGCAAAATCTCTTCCAGTCCCATCCATGTTGCTACAAAAGTTGGGTATTCATCCTTTCTGATGGAGGCATAATACTCCATAGTGTATATGGACCACATCTTCCTTATCCATTCGTCCGTTGAAGGGCATCTTAGTTCTTTCCACAGTTTGGCGACCATGGCCATTACTACTATAAACATTGGGGTATGGATGGCCCTTCTTTTCACTACATCTGTATCTTTAGGGTAAATACCCAGTAGTGCAATTGCAGGGTCATAGGGAAGCTCTATTTTTAATTTCTTAAGAATCCCCACACTCCAAATTTCCAAAGTTTGGAGAACTCCAAAGTTCTCCAAATTGGCTGCACCAACTTGCATTCCCACCAACAGTGTAAGAGGGTTCCCCTTTCTCCACATCCTCTCCAACACACGTTGTTTCCTGTCTTGCTTCTTGATAATTTACTTGAGCTATGTCATGAAGAGTTCCCTTAAACTACATGTGAGGGTGCATATGTCTGTGTTCCTTGCATATAATTCCAAAAACAGGGGCCCCCACAATTGATAATAAGCCCCATTATTGTTGACTTAAATGCATTATTTACCAAGGCATTGAATAAATGTGCACTTTCTAGTAGAATCCATATTAGAACATCTTGTCTTCCCTAAATGTGGTGATAAATTGCTTATGGAAATGTGACATACCATTTAAAAAAATCTTTGAGTTATTTGTGATGCATAAAATATAAAAAATATGTAGACAAAATCAGTTTTTCCCTTAATAAAAAACCTCTACTATATAGTAAGAAACTTAATAGTGTTAGCAATAAAAGATCCCTACAGTCTGCAATCTTTCTGGACAAACTTCAGGATTTGTTTTCAGCACTAAAACAGGGTTCGTTAGAAGCCTCAGCTAATTTTTCCCAAGTTAATACATGGAACACACCGTTGGGGAGGTGGAGAAGAGACAGTGAAGGACCGACGTGCACAGGGGACTCACACCATGGATCATTTAAGAGAGGAGCACTGT
This sequence comes from Mellivora capensis, assembly GCA_004024625.1. Taxonomy (NCBI): domain Eukaryota; kingdom Metazoa; phylum Chordata; class Mammalia; order Carnivora; family Mustelidae; genus Mellivora; species Mellivora capensis. Next base: position 70,844 of record PISX010007225.1, read on the forward strand.
CTCTAAAAGCCCACCATGGTTGTTTGTGGTTCAAATACACATCATTTCTCTTTCTGTGGAAATTTCAAGGCATTTTATAATTTTGAGATTTCCTATAATTGATGCATTAAAGAGGTATTTTTATCCAAAATTTCCTGAAATTATGGGGCACCTGGCTGGCTCAGTCAGTGGAACATGCCACTCTTGATCTCCAGGTTGTGAGTTCAAGCCCCACACTGGATGTAGAGATTACTTAAAAGTAAAATCTTTAAAAAAAATTTCCTCAAATTTTTTGATCACAGAATTATGGAATCTTTTTGGTAGTTGCTGTTGGTTTGGAAGAAGAGGTGATTTTTGGTAGAAATGAGACCATTTGTTATCTCACAGGACACATATTGATGACTAAATGGTGGATGGACTAAAAGATGGACAGAAAGAAGAGAGGGAAGGAGGAATGAAGAAAGGAAGGAACGTAGGAAATGACATAGAAAGAAAACAAATGGGCACCTGGGTGGCTCAGTGGGTTAGGTGTCTTCTTTCCACTGGGGTCATGATCCCAGGGTTCTGGTTTGGAGTCCCACGTCGGGCTCCCTGCTCAGGATGGAGTCTGCTTCTCCCTCTCCCCCTACCTCCCACTCATTTTCTCTCTCTCTCTTCTCTCTCTCTCAAATAAAAACAAATTTTAAAAAGGAAAGAAAAACAAATAAGGTCTATATTTTTAAATTTATGATTCCTAATCCAAGAATGCTCGGACATCAGGAAAGTTGGTTTTATTTTCTCCCCAAATTAGGTGGCAAATCTTGACCAGAAGTGACATGAAGTCATTTATAATCTTTACTGAGTCCTCCCAGTGAGAATATTCCTATGTTTTGCTGCAGAAATATTGCAGTTAATGATGATGGGGTTTCCCCTCAGCCCCTAATGGGGCATCACATAATCTAGGGTCACTGAATCATGGGAATTTTCTGAATCTGAAACATTCTGAATTCAGCTGGTTGGAAGGCATTCTGGTAAGCCACAGTGGATCTGTTTTGCATTCTTATTTGTGAAGCTGTTCATACCAGGTATATTCACTTCCTGGCCTAGGATGTGGGGAGAGGGTCTCCCGGCTTTATTTGGGTGGGTAAGGATGATAATCCATGCAGAAACCCAACACACTCTGGACATGGTATGTGCTTCAGAATGTCTGCTGCTCTCCTCCCACTTTCTGCTGGGCTGACCCAGCAAGCCCATCAGGCAGCATCAGTGATTTGTGGTCCCTGATCTTTAGGGTCCTACATCAGGAGAGCACAGGGCAGAAGCCAAGATAATGTCCCCTCCCCATGCAGAAACCCTGACCTAATTACCGTATATGTCAATTCTGCCCCAAGAAGCTATGCCCCAGCTTGTTCTCTTTTCCTTCATACATCTTTAACGATCTTCTCCATGTAAAGCCTACCATTTTAAATTAAAAAAAAAATTCAGAGGCAGATCTTCACACAAGACAGCGGCAGCCTCTGTTGGAGGCCACAGCTTTGGAGCACACCCTCATGCCCGGGACTGTGTATACAGTTAGAAAAAAGAGAAATGGCAACTCTCTCATCATATGCTCTGTGTGAGTCTTGCATTCTTGGCAGGTTAGGAATGGGAGGAAGAATGGGAATTTAGGAGGAGTAGGAAGGCGTGGGAAGTAATAACAAAATACTCAAAATGATTTTTTTTTTCTCATAATACAATCCAAGACATTTAGACAGAAGACGTTAGTAGGAGTGTGACAGGTTGATAACAAACCACTTTGAGTTTCTTGGGAAATATGGGACCAGGCTCAGATGCTAAGAAGTCCTCCAAGTCAAGCAAGAAGAATGCCAGGGCTGTGGGTTTCCTGCTTTAAGAAAAGAAAAAAAAATCTGGAGTCAAGATGAAGAAAGAACTTGGAGAACGAGCTGAGGCTTGAGGTTTGACCTTCCGTGAGCTATCTTCAGATCCTCCCTGTAAAAACAACTCTTAAGCAGTGTAACTCCCCACACTCTGGCCTCAGCTTCTGTTTCTCTTTGGCGCAAAATTGTTTATTCGAAAGATCATTATTGAGCCCCTGCAATGTTCCAGGCACTGTTCTAGACACAGAGGCAATCACAGGGAACACAACAGACAGCTCTATCCTTGATCTTGGCAGGAGGGCAGATATGAGCATCTGACCACTTACATCTTGGGATGCTAAGCCAGGCAAGGGCTTCTGCTGACAAGGAACACCCTTTGTCCCCATTTCTTAGAGTCTTGGGTACCAGATCTATCCCTATGTCTCTCCTGCTAGTTGTAGTGAAGATGGCTAGCTGTGCACTAATTTGTTCCCACCTCCTTAGTAACACAGCTGGAGCTGGGCAGTGGATACCCAGGCAGGCTCTTCATATCCTAGCCCAGTGTGGACTTGTGAGTACTTCTAACCAATGGAATGGAAGTAGAGGTGTTGTGAACCATTTCAAGTTCGATGCTTTTAAGAGGTGGGTGTACCTGCTGCATACTTGCTTTTCTTTCAACAAAGGGATACATCCCCTAGGACAAGACCCTAGGGGGTAGATGTGTGTCCTTGGATCATCATAGTGAGGAGAACCACTTGACCCAGCGAATAAGTAAATTGCTACTATACTTACTGCATTTGGGGGGATATTTGTTGCATGTCTTTAACCTGTCTTAAGTAAAACACATCTCTTAGGTCTTACTCAATAGCATATCTCCATATCTTCCTTCCAAGTTCATTTTTAGCTCTCAGGAATCCTTTGTCTTTCCTCCCTTTTACTCTAGTTTTCCTGATTCCTTCTAATTCTTTCTGCATTTTGTTGTTTCTGTATGTTTCTACTCCTCTTGGGACATTTTACATTATGCTTCTTTTCTTTTTTTTAGATATTCATTCATTCATTCATTCATTCATTCATTCATGTATTTATTTGAGAGAGAGAATGAGAGAGAGAGCATGAGTGGGGAGAGGGGAGAGGTCAGAGGAAGAAGTAGGCTCCCTACTGAGTAGGAAGCCCTTGATCCCAGAACTCCAGGTTCATAAGCTGAGTTGAAGGCAGTTGCTTAACCAACTGAGCCACCAGGCATCCCTACATTATGCTTCCCCCCCGCTTTTTTTTCTTTTTTTGGCCATACATTCTGACAGTTACTTAAACCTCATTCTGGTGCACCTGTCTAATGAATGATTACCTTAATTTGTAAAGATCTCCTATAAATCAATAGAAAAATGGGAAAAATATATAAGAAGATTGTCCACAGAAAAGTAAATGCAAAGAGGACTTACATGAAAAAGTACTATTTTTCTAAAATAAGAGAAATGTGAATAAAACTTGATTGAGATATTTTTCAATGATTACCCTGGAGAAGATAAAGAGTATATTAATCATACACACTGTGGACAAGAGTGGGGGGACACGGGCACCCTCATGCAGGCCTGTAAGGAGTGTAAATTAGTACATGTTCAAAGAGCGATTTGGTAGCTTCTGTCAAAATGCTTCACATTTGGGCCAGCTAATCAATTTATAGGGACTTACCCTATAAATATTTTTATGGGTACAAATTTATGCACGGTCAAATTTATTTATTGCAGTTGCCATAACTGCAAAATATTTTTATATGACCAAGAGGTTATCATTGAGGGACTGGTTAAATTATGGTATGTCCACGAATGGGAATATTTAGTCTTAAGAAATAGTGAGAAAGATCTTTACTCCCAGATATGGATACTTTAAGTGGAAAAAAGTAGAGAATAGTGCCTAGTATACTATTCTTTGAATAAATAAATACATACATAAATACATGTGGTAATATAATATATATATATGTTATAGGTGTAAATACATGGTATTATACTGTATATATGATTGTGTATTTGTGTATATATTTGCCCATGCAATATATATACATATATATTAATACCATATACATATATCAACACATATATGTAATACACATATGTAGTATACACACATATACACACATACACACACACAAATTCATAGAGGATACATTTGAGAAGCTGCACAAAAAATTGTCACATTATTTGCTATATGGAGGAAAATTAGGTAGATGCAGGCAGAGGAAGGATGGGAACTTTTCACAGAATATATACTTCTAATTTTGAACCATAGAAATACAAAATCTAGGGGCTCCTGGGTGGCTCAGTGGGTTAAAGCCTCTGCCTTCAGCTCAGGTCATGATCCCAGGGTCCTAGGATCAAGCTCCACATCGGGCTCTCTGCTTAGCAGGGAGCCTGCCTCCCTTCCTGTCTCTCTACCTGCCTCTCTGCCTACTTGTGATCTCTGTCTGTCAAATAAATAAATAAAATCTTTAAAAAAAGAAAAGAAATACAAAATCTACCCAAAAAGCAAATAAATGTATTTCCTAAACCTATTATATTTCTGTTACAACTCTTTACTCACTAGACTCATTATTTGAGCTGAGACCTTGGTTCTTAAACATTTTGGGAATCACAGGCACTTTTACAAATCTGTTGAGATCCACGGATGGAGAATGTAGTAATATTATATTCAGTCCCAGGGTATTCAAGGACCTCTTCAGCTCAGTCACAAACTCCAGGTTAGTAGCTCCTGCTAAAAAACCCCAAAAAACCCCAAAAACAAAAAAAGCAGGCAAACAATGGAGGACAAAGGAGGAGATCTTATGTCTCTATTTCTCTTGTTTTTCCCTCTTAGAAACTGTGTCCCACCATGTGTATCTCATTGTTTTTTGTTTTAGAACACCCACTATTCTTTATACCTAATTTTCTCGGATTTCTTTGTGATTCTCCTTTAAAAAGAAGCCTTAAAAAATTACACGAGTGATTATTTTTTTAAAAGACTTCCCCTTAATTTCCTACTTCTTCTTGGAAATTGATTTCCCCTTGACACACTTTCAGAAACACACTTTTGCTCACCCCTGGGGCTCACTTTTGAACAACTGTTCTTTTTCTTGTCCTTGAACTCATTTAGTATAAGCCTTGGGTCCCTCTTTACTTTGCTATATTAGTATATTCACCGTAATCCAGATTTGGAAGAAAGTTCCTTAAAACAAAGCCCCAAGAAATGGCATTTAAATTCCTCCCATTAAAAATAAATAAAATAAAATAAATTCCTCCTACCTTTGTAAAATCAGGGAGTAATTAGAGAGACTCTTTATTCTCATTATTCAGTACTCATAGAAACCCTCTTGTGATAGGAAAAAAAAAAAAAAAAAACCACCACCAACAACAAAAAACAAAAAACAAAAAACCACTCAGCTGAATCCCTCTCCCAAGAATTGCACTTGACTGACTAAAACCCTTCCCTTGGGGGCAGTCCAATGACTGCTTCATGTGAGGCGTACAAATGGCTGGCCCCTTGCCTCAGTTCTGGGTAACCTGGAAAATCTGTCTGACCTCTAGAGTGCTTTGTGGTCTGTGCTGAGACTACTGTTGTGACTTCACTGACAGCCCAACTCCTCCTTCTGCCCAACTCAGTTTCCCTCACTCCCTCCTGGCTGCTGTCCCAAGAGCCCTCTGCAACAACCACCAGCACCTAATTCCCCATCTCAGAGTCTCCTGCCTAAGGAATGCAGGACTCTAAAACTCTCAGACATCCAGTCATTCCAGAACACTGCTTCCATGAGAGCTAATAGTGCAACGAGCATCAGTTGCTCTTACCAGCATACCATCCTTACCCCTCTTCTCCTATCAGCCACAGTTTATGCCCACAACCCTTCCTCTCTTCCCTTGCTACAGTAAGGCTGAGTACCCCCCTCTTCCCAGGCCCCACCCCCTCACCCCACTCAGGGGATAGGTGACCTAGGTCTAGCCAATTAGAGCAGTGCATTGCCTTGGCCACTTGGCAATGGTTGATTGGTTGGGGATGGCACATGTTCACAGCTATGCCAATAAGATCCCTTCCCAGGATTGATGCTTCAACCATTGGGACAAGAAAACCTTCTTTGTCATGGAGTGCTGAACTGACTGCATGGCAGAAAATTTCAGAGGATGAAAGGTCGGATGAGAAGATGAGGATCCTTGATGACATCATTTGACCATGTGAATCCACCTAGTTCTCAACCCAGATCAACCAGGAAGTTTCACTTGGGGAGTTAATGCATTCTCTTATTTGCTTAAGCTCATTTGAGTGAATATCTCTTCATTGAGACCAAAAGAATCCTGTCTGATTAAAGGGATTGTCCTTTAATTGCCCTCAATGAACAATTATAATAATTAATAATAATAATAATAATAATAATAATGAACATTTCAAGTTAAACTTTTTTTCCAAGATGTATCCTTTGCTGCTTCTTTTATTTTTCATTTTTTTAATTAATGAATTTCAAATTTGGCCATCTTTATCCTTATTAACATATAATGTATTATTTGCCCCAGGGTACAGGTCTGTGATTCATCAGGCTTACATATTTCACAGCACTCACCATAGCACATACCCTCCCTAATGTTCATAACCCAACCACCCTCTCTTTCCTCCTCCACCCCCCAACAACCCTCAGTTTGTTTCCTGAGATTAAGAGTTTCTTATGGTCTGTGTCCCTCTCAATCCCATCATGTTTCATTTTTTTTCCTCCCTACCCCCCATGACCCCTCACCCTGCCTCTCAAATTTCTCATATCAGAGAGATCATATGATAACTGTCTTTCTCTGATTGACTTCTTTCACTTAGCACAATACCCTCTAGTTCCATCCATGTCATTACAATTGACAACATTTTGTTCTTTTTGATAGTATTCTATTTTATATATATATATATATATATATATATATATCTCACATCTTTTTTTTAAAAGATTTTATTTATTTATTTGTCAGAGAGAGAGAGAGAGAGAGAGAGAGCACAGGCAGACAGAGTGGCAGGCAGAGGCAGAGGGAGAAGCAGGCTCCCTGACGAGCAAGGAGCCTGATGTTGGGACTCGATTCCAAGAGCTGGGATCATGACCTGAGCCAAAGGCAACCGCTTAACCAACTGAGCCACCCAGACGCCCCTCATATCTTCTTTATCCATTCATCTTTTGATGGACATCTAGGTTCTTTCTATAGTTTGGCTATTGTGGACATTGCTGCTATAAACATTCGGGTGCACATGCTCCTTTGGATCACTACATTTGTATCTTTAGGGTAAATACCCAGTAGTGTGATTGCTGGGTCATAGGGTTGCTCTATTTTCAACTTATTGCTCTGTCAGAAGAAACTACCTCTCAAAATTTTAAAGAAATAAAAACTTATATATATACAAAAATAAGGGTAAATGCGATGAAGGGATGCAATATGACTGTAAAGATGAAAATACAAAAAAATTCTAAAAAAGGTATTGAGAAGAAGTTGGTTGAAAAAAAGAAAAAAAAAGAGAAAAGAATGCAATCAGGCTGGATACTAGAATAAAGCCATTGCTAGATTTAGGGTATATTTTGACCTATTAGGAGAAACTGTATCCCAAAATTTTAAAGAAAGGAAAACCTATATATATATACAAAAAAAAAAAAGGTTAAATACAATGAAGGGATAGAATATGATTATAACAATGAAAATTTAAAAAGATTTTTAAAAGGATACTGATAAGATAAAATAGTTAAAAACATTAAAATAGGAAAGAGGAAAAAATTTAAAAAGTAGAATAAGAAAAAAATAAGTTAAAAAAAATTTAACTTTGAAAGACTATAGAATCATGGAAAAAAGCCATGAATTCTATGCATTGCTTTCCCCTAGCTCTGGTGTTCTGCAGTTCTCATTGAGTGGTGAACTTGGTCTTGGCTGAATGTTCTTGCTCATATTCTGGGAGAGGGGCCTGTTGCTGTGATTCTCAAATATCTTTGCCTGAGGCAGAATTGCACCGCCCTTGCCAGGGGCCGGGCTAAGTAATCTGCTCAGGTTCGCTCTCAGGAGCTTTTTTCCCTGAATGCTTTCTGTAGAGCTCTGGAGGATGGGAATGAAGAGGGCGGCCTCCCAGTCTCCGGCTGGAGGAGCCGAGAGCTTGGGGCCCCACCACTCAGTGCGCCCGCAGAGAAATGCAGTCAGTTCCTCCCGTCTCCCTGGTCTCTGGCTGCACTCCATGCTCACCTGGCCTGTGACTGAGCGTTTCTATCTCTGGTGCACAGCCCCATTTGGAGTCTCCAAATACAGCAGATTCCTGCTGCACTGCTCCTCCTGGAGGAGGAAGGTGAGTCTCCCAGATCTGCCACTTGTGGTGTCCCTGCTCGAAAAGCAGTGGTCTGACTGTGCTTTGGCTCACAGTTTAAGGTAACCCTTAACTGAGACCTCACTGCTTGGCTTTGTCTCTGAAGCCAGCTTCCTGGCTCCAATACCTGGGAGCTCTGCCCCACTCAGACACCCCTGGTCTTTCTGTGACCCTGCAGGTCCTGAGACCACACTGTTCCCATGAGGGATCCACCCTCATGGCCTCTGGAGCAATGTCGCTCCATGGAGCAGACTTCTAAAAGTTCTGATTTTGTGCTCTACTGCTCTCCCACTCGCTGGGAGCCGGCCCCTCCCCCTGTGGTCTATCTTCCCATGTGTCGCCTCAGATTCACGTCTCTACACGTCCTACCTTCTGGAAAGTGGTCCATTTTCTGTTCCTAGAATTGCTGGTCTTCTTCTCTTCGATCTCCTGTGGAGTTTATAGGTGTTTGGAATGGTTTGAGAACTACCTAGCTGAGTCCCTGGGAGCTGATGATACCTAGGTCTCCTACCTCTCTGCCAGCTTCCTCCTCTTCCTCCTCCTCTGTTGCTTCTCAGGCAGAGCTCCCGAACTCAACTTTTCCTGAATGCCTCTGGGACACTCCTCGTCATACTTCTGATATCTGACACTGATGCCCACAGGGCTACCTTGGGCCTCTGTATCTGTAAGACTTGGCATATAGGGCTTATTGGCTTCTCATGTCTAATTACTTTGAATTAAAAATCTCTTCCATTATGCGGGTGCCTGGGTGGCTCAGTGGTTAAGCGACCAACTCTTGATTTCGGCTGAGGTCATGATCCCAGGGTCCTGAGATTAAACTCCACATGGGGCTCCGTGCTGGGTGTGGAGCCTGCTTAAGATTCCCTCTCTCCCTCTCCCTCTGAATCCTCCTGCCACCCTAGAAAAAAATCTCTCCCATCACTGCCAGGGAGTTGTTCTCTGTCTTTTCTTTCTGCTGCCACTATCATTGCTTTTAGCAACCCATCTCCTCTCGATTACAGTTTTTTAAAAAAATATTTTATTTATTTATTTGACAGAGAGAGAGAGAGAGATCACAAGTAGGCAGAGAGGCAGGCAGAGAGAGAGGGGGAAACAGGCTCCCTGCTGAGCAGAGAGCCCGATGCAGGACTCGATCCCAGAACCCTGAGATCATGACCTGAGCCGAAGGCAGAGGCTTAACCCACTGAGCCACCCAGGCGCCCCTCGATTATATTTTTGACTTAGAATCTGATCTCTGAGTTCATTTGGACTGTGTGTAAAGTAAATGAATAGAGGTTTTGAGTAAATGCCCGACAGGTCTCCTGCACTTTGAGTGTGAAGGGTTTGGATATGTGGACATTGGACATTTAGTTGCATTTTATGATTTTTATACTTGTCATGATATATGTTTCCAATCAGGAAGTGTATGGATGAGGAGACCTCAATAGAGGCAAGATGTGATATTCATCCCTGCAACCAGAAAGGTAGGTTGGAATATTGTTCTATCCTGAAAATAACGTTCTCAAATGAATTCATTCCACAGGAAGCAGTGACTTTTTGAGTCGAGAAAACTAGAATGGTGCCTACAGTAAATGAGTCCATAGATACAGCCATACAAACCCAACTAGCATTTATGCTAAGTGATTTTTCACTTCTATGGGTGCATTGTGTACTCTCTGGTTACTGATCTTCCTGGGTTTTCTGTAGGTGTCCAGAGATGAAAGTGGAATTTCTATCATTAAGTTGATGTCTCAGCTTGATTCCAATTGTGTTTGCCTTGTGAACTTGACTTAGAGAGGCTGGAATATGATGCACTGACTTCTATTGTTAGTGCCAATGATGGAATCTGGGAGCATGTAAGCAGAGAGAGGCACATAGACTGGGAATGGGGAAATTGGCTTCTGTGTTCCCCCATCTCTGGAGAGCAAAGCGCAGATCTAGAAGGGAGGAAAATGTTCCCAAGAAGGGAGGAAATCTGACAGCCCCAGATAGTCCAACATCCTCAATTAGCATGAAAATAGCATACATTATTTTTGCACAAAGAGAACTACTTTTGCCAATCACTTCAGCTCTTCTTTATCGCTTTCGAGCATGTTTATTTTGACGGCTTTTTATTTATTCATTTTTTTTCCAGTAGTGCATCAGAAATATGGCCCCATCTGGAGACAGTACACAACTTGATGCTTTCCCCCGCCCTCCCAATCAGGAGTAACTACTGCTGTCGGGGGAGCACTGAAAAAATGTCAATTAGCTATAAAAGTTCCACAAACAAGCATTATGTCTTCCTCTTACGAGTCCCTGGGTGCAGCTCAGAATTGAGCAATAATGTCCACAGTTAAAAATGGCTGTTGGGGGCCCCAACACTCACTTTTGCCATTAATAATGGCTTTGGCGCTGAGGCTGGAGTCACTGTGTGTGTGTGGGGGGGGGGCAGGCAGTTGTAGGATGTGTGTGTGTGTGTGTGTGTGTGTGTGTATGTGTATTAAGAATAGCTACAGCTCTCATCACACTGATGGGGAGGGGATGTGACCCCGAGTCCCTCTAGGCACATCCCACATAGAGAGTTCATCCAGTGGGGGAAGGAGGAATGCAGACTTGAGCCGCGTCCAGCCTCCTGGTTATTCTCCTCTCTCCTGTCCAAGTCTGAGAATCACATCAGGATTTGCTCTGGCTCCCCGAGGGGGGAATTAGAGAGTAGTCTGCCTTCTGGTGTCACTCTTTGTGACTGTCCAGGCACCATCCCACGTGGCCTTTATTTATGGACAAGTGCGCTATCCTCTAGGCTGAAAAAGCAAAGCCAGTCTCTTCTACAAGCAAAAGCCGGCATGTGGGGCCAGGGGCCAGGGTCTGCCTTGACATGTGAAGTGCAATGAAACCTTATTTAGGAAAAGAGGCAGCTGGCCCAAGTGCTGTACTTTGTCAATTTAATTTTTTTTAATGTTGCATTAAAATATTATTTATCTTGACTACTGAGGTTTTTGGCAACCCCTTAAATCCTGTGCCCAAGGTCAGGGACTCACTCTCCTCACTTCGGTCCCAGTTCTGCCTTTTAGCCAGAGATGGTATGGACGTGAATCCTTCTACAGGGGCTTGCCTGTGGGTTTCGAGGAAATGACCGTCCTACTTAGCTGAGTTGGGGAAGAAAGTTCCAGCAGTGCCCAGCATGGAGACAGTGTCTGGAAAGAGCGTGAAGACAGACCCTGGTTTCTAATTCTTGTTCTGTAGCTGTGTGACCTTCTACAAGCCATCCAACTTCTCTGAGCCTGGGGCTTCCCATTTACGACACTGAAATAACGATATTGACCCTGAAGAGGGGCTGCGGAGATGAAATGAGATGTATGTCAGGTGGCTGGCACTTGGCAAAGGGTATTTCACCAAATGTTTGCAGAGTGAATAATCAATGCACAAGATATTGGTTAAAGGACCGGAGGGTTTTATAGCATTGGATTGCCTTTAGCCCAGGGACCATTTTTGTAATTTTGTTTTCTACATCAAGTTTTCATGATTTCTGCTCAAGTTTATGTTCTGTGCTACACCCAAGGGTGGGATTCATATATAAATCTTTTTTGTATCTCCCATTATGCTTTGGGCAAGCAACTGATAAATATTTGTTGCATGAATGGAAAGAAAGGTTATTTTAAAAAAAGATTTACTTATTTATTTGAGAGAGAGCAGCAGTGGGAGGTATGGGGGGCGGGGGAGAAGGAAGGAATCCCAAGCAGACTTCCCACCAAGTGCAAAACCCAATGTGGGGCTCAATCCTATGACCTTGAGATCATGACCCAGGCCACAATCAAGAATCAGACACTTAACTGGTTAAGCCACCCAGGCACCCCAGAATGAAAGGTCATTAATGAACAATTGCATGAATAGATATAAAACCAGGGAGTGTGGTTCTGCTTAGGTGACCCAAGCCATTTACCATATTGTCAGCTCTGGGACTCTTAGGAGGGTTGGAGTCAAAGCAGATAAGTCCAGGGACCTTGAAAGCAGCAGTCACCCCAGCGATTTCCAAATGGAGAATCATCTACATAGATCATTGGCCAGGTCCTTGTCCCTCTTACCGGGAGTGGCAAGTAGAATACAATTTAATGTTTTTGCTGTTTCCACAGGGTTGGCCTGTGGAGATTCAGTTAATTCATAACTGCTCAAGAGTCAGAAAGTTCTGGGTTATCAGGAAAAGACAATGCTGGGGACTTTTTAGGTAAAAGATGTTGAGAGGCAAGCTTATAAAATGGGTGACCATGTGATTTATTATTCAAGCTGGGGTAATTTGGGAAGTTAAAGGGGATGCTGTTATAATTATGCTGGAATGAAAGACACCAACCCAGGCTGTTCTGGGCAAAGCAGGACACACATTCACTCTACTTCTAAGGCAAGCATGCAAAAAGCCTCCTGCTCATTGTTGGAAAGAATAAAGATGTCAGTGCTTCTGCCTGGTGGGAAACACTGGCTTCTTTTGCATGTCTGCACTGGGCAGCCTACTGCTGTCCTATGATTGGACCATTGTGCCTCTCTCCGCCTGCCATGTCCTCTCCTTAGCCAGAAGCCATGGTCCCCAAGAACTGAGTTACTCACCTGTGGCCATAGGCTGGCTCTCCTGTCACACTCGGAATCTTTGTTTGAAAGAGTGATGTCTTGCAGGAGCTTGAAACATGGAATCAGAAGCAGAGAGGCCCACAAAGGCAGAATGCCAAAGAGGTGAACAGCGTGGGATGCAAACTGTCTTCTAGGTAAATGACTGCTGTTTAAGAGCTGGAAAAGATGGTAGAAAGTCACTGAGTCCAGTATCTGTCACCTGAGAGCATCTCCGTGCACCCAATTTACTGTTGAGGAGAGTAAAATCAAAATAGTAAAATCAGGTGCTCAAGTTTATGAGCTCCTTCAAATTCACGTCTCTGACCTATATGCCCTCTGTGGATTCCAGACTTGAATACCCATGGATTGACATCTCCACTGATGGAAATATCAGACTCAGTGTGTCCGGGCAGGGCCCCTGAGCACCCTCATCCTCCCCACTCAGCCAGCAGCAAGTCCTCCCTGCCAATGACTCAGACCCAAAATCTTGGAGTTACTTGGGACTCCTCATGTCTTCCTTCATGTATCACCTTGAATCTGGGAGGAAACACCATGCAGAATACACCACCCGTCTGACCCCTGCCACTGCCTGCTTCAATGCCCCAGTGTCTCTCATGGTGCCTGTTAGTATTACTGCTTCCTAACTCCTTCCATCTACATCTGCTGACAGTCTTATTTTCACTAACAGTCAGCTCTATCCTTTGAAAGCCTAAATCAGGCCATGTCATTCCTCTGCTCAAAATTCCCAAAGCAGTTTCCCATCTTTCTTCAGACTAAAAGCTGAAATCCTTAGTCTGCCCTCAAAGCTCTACACAAACCTCAGTCACCAGTTGCAGCTCAATCTCATCCTCTAAAGACACTCCCTTGTTCATAGAGCTACAATCATTCTGCCCTGCTTGCGTTCCTCAAATAAACCAGGCATTACCCTGCCTCAGGACCTTTGGACTGGCTGTTTCATGTGCCCTGAACTCTCTTCCCCCAGATCCACCTAGCTAAATCGCTCTCTGCCTTTAAGTCTTTGCTCAAATGTCAGCTTCTATGAAACTGCTACTCCTTGTTCCTTTCCCTGGTTTTATTTTTCTGCATAACATCCATCACCTTCTCATATACTCTCTATTTTATTTATTATTGTCTGTTTATTGTTTCCTCTGAGTGGAATACGAGCTCTCTGAAGGTGGGAATGGTGGGAATGTGTGTCCCTGCTGTGGTCTCAGAGCAGGTATCTGGCACAAAGTAGGAATTCAATGAAGATTTTCTGGCTGAATGAATTCTATAGGTCTTCACCAAATGCTAGCAGGTGTCAGGTACATACCAAGTATATCAAGATGTCCACAGTTAGATCTTCCTCTGAATGTAACCTTGAGTTTTGGGATGGAGGCACAGGCAACCCTAGTGGGACATAGTAATGAGGCATAATGGTGGTAAGGAGGCAATCTGCATCCTCTCTTCTTCTACCCCGGGATGAGAACTGGCAAGGCTTCCCCAGAGCAGATGATGCTGGGGCTGGAATGGGACAAGCAAGTGGAGTTTTACCAGGCAGTGGAGCAGGGTCGCCAAGCTGTCCCTCACGTCTCCCTGGGTTTTCACTCTGCATGCTGATTCAGAGGGCAGGCATGGCACCAGGGAAATAGGGATAAGGAATTAATTGCAGTAGTCATGTTGCTCAGACAACACGTTCCTTTCAACAGACAGAAGGATGACCTGATTGCTTCCCGGGACATTCAGAGTCACCCAAGTCATCCAGTTTGCTCACCTGCTGGTGAACTGAAAAGCAATTTCCCTTGAGAGCAACCTGGGCAGATGACCTTACAGCACCAGAGCCATTGCACTGGTCGCCATCCACAGAAATCACTTGATGAGATGGAAGAATGCTCTGCTTCCCCCCAAAGCCTTTTCAGAACACAGTGTGATCCTGTTTCCAATTTTCCCTGGACTCTCAGGAAGCCCTGGCTTCTTAGAGGCCTTTGTCTTGTGATTTCTTAAGATACTCTCCTTTGAGTAAAGGTATGCCTGTGGTGGAATTGAGCTGTTTTGGTTGAGTTCAGATTCCCTCTGTGGAATAAAGGGACCACCAGATAATTGATGTTTATTAACTACTTCTGTGGCATCACTGAGAAAAAGAACATGCATTGAAGCCCTTGGCAGGTGCTGCTTTCTGGCTTGGGGGCCACTAGGACCACAGGATTTTTCCAAATTCCACCATTGCCTATCTAGGTAAGTTTGGCAGTTCTGGTGGTAGTGATGGTATAATGGTGCACTATTTCTATATAATGAATCACTGCTTCACTTAATGGCCTAAACCAGCAAGTTATCACTTCTCCCAATACTGTGGATTCCCTGGATTGGTCCCTTGCCAGTTTTTGTCTGAGATAGCTCATGAGACTCTGTCCAGCTTGAAGAGTGGGTTGTCTGGGGCTGGGCTTAGCTGGGATGGCTGGAAATTCATTCCTGTTTCTTCACAGTGGAGTCTTCCTAGCATCATAGTCTCAGGATAGCAGCCTCAGAAGGCAAACCCCCATGCATATAACACTTACCAAGGCCTTACATCTTGTTGACTTTGCCCAAATGAGTTGCATGGGGAAGCCCAGAGTCAGTGGGGAAGAGGAAAAATACACAGGGGTGTGGATACTGGGAGATATGGTTCACTGGACCATGACTGTAACTATCTTACACAAAAAGAAAGAAGAGATCACCAACCAGGTGATCTTCCTAATCCATGTCCTGTGTCTCTTCTCTCCTGTTTTCTGATGTCTTAAAGTTCCCAACTGTGCTCTTATGTGCATGGCTGACCATGCTGTTAAGTGATGGGACCAGACAGCTCCTAGAACAACATGTATATCCATAGTCCATTACCTTCAGTGACGTTTTTAGGAAGGCAGGCTCTGATTCTAGCTCTGATTCTGACCCTGGGCACCCAGACCAATTCTGGGTACATGCAGATACCCCTTCTTCTTTCTCTGGAGTCAGAGATAGCACTCTGCATCACGAAAAAGCAACACCATTGGAGTTTTTCTCAGACATATATGAGCTCAGTGTCTGATGGGACAATGTCTCTTCACTTTCATGCTCGGATGATCTCTTTAGAGAGCAGGTCTCTTATCTGTCATGGTCATCTCTATGATGGTCTCTAAAGATCCCCGCTCCCAGACTTCATGCCCTGTGTGATCCTCTTCACTTGTGCAGGAGCTGGGCTTACTGACAACAGAAAAGTGAGGTGACTTCACTCCTGAGAATAGGTTATAAAAAGGCTGTGGCCTCCATCATGAATGCTCTCTTGCACTCTCTTGGGTCCCTTACTCTAGAAGAATCTGGCCACCAGGTGGTAAGGCAGCCCTGTGGAAAGACCCACATCAGTGAGCCTGATGAGTCCTCTTACCAAAGCCATGTGGGTGAGCTCAGAGGTTATCCTCCCCAGGCCAATTCTTGAGATGACTGTGGCCCTGGCTGACATCCTTAGGGCAGCCTGTGAGAGAGCCCAGGTCAGATCCACATAGGCAACATGCTCCTGGATCCCCAACCCACAGGAACTGTGAAATTACATGTGTTTGTTGTTTCCAACTGCTACATTTTGGGGCAATTTGTTAACAGCAATGGGTAACTAATACACAATCATGTCCCCACTTTGGGACACAGCCTTTGTGAAAATGTGCAGAGCTCAGGATCACAACCCCCACCTTCAGATAGTGAATACAAGATGAGGTGAGGCAGGAAGGAGGAACGACAGGGATGGAGTGGGAGTCAGGAGGCTTTCTTTGGCCCCCGGAACCATTTGTCCCAACTTTCCTTTGCTGGGTGTTGTGGTCTTTCAGAATAATTGTCCAAGCAGAAAACAGTCTTCTCAGGGTTAAGAGGGTAGCAATAAGTAATTTAATACTTTCTTTTGATTCAATTAGCGGCAAAGACATCGACTAGTCTCTAGCTGAGACAAGGAAAGTTTAGCTGTCTAAATTAAATCTCTTCAGCATCATTGGTTTGAATAGCCTCTTATCTTTGCTACAGATGCTCTATACATTTTTGTTTCTGTTATTCTGGGGTAGGAGGGGAAGCAAAAATGAATTTTCTTTTCTTAGGTAGGAACATCCCATGGACCTACCCCACATATCTACTGCAGCACATATGGTTTCCAGCCACTGAGAATAGTAATGGATCTGCCTGACTTGGTTGAGCACCGGAGCAGAAATTCTCCCTCCTTTTAACACTTTGGCTCAGTAAGGCAGGCCAAGCCCTGTAATCATCATTGATTATCTCAGTCGGCGTGACTCCTGGGAAATCTTGGGTGAAAGCAAATTGAATTGGATATTTGCTGCTACTCTTGTAAAAGGAGACCATCCTAGATTAATTTCAGGCATGATGGCAGCCTAGAAAATGAGGTCCCAGAGTGGTGTGGCCAAGGGGACTGTCTGGCAACTGTGAGAAGATACCGCTCTTGGGAGCTGATGTATGGAAAGGTTTTATAGCAAAGCACATAGAGAATTTTTAACATAGAGGATTAGTCACAGAGGGGAGGCTCCTTCATAGATGAGCTTGCCCGGTTGGCACAGGGAAAAGGCTGATTGTTAAAAAAGATTAATTAAATAAAGCCCATGCCGCATTGTTCCTGTGGGTGTCCTATGCCCCCTATGGAGAGAGGGCTGCACCAGGTCTCTCGGGGTAGGATCTTAGACATAAAGGGAAAAGAAACTCTTTTGTGGACTTTGGTTCATTCTAAGCAATCCCTAGCCCTTAGCGGGGGGAAGATGAATAGGCCAAACTTAAAAAGGCCAGGGGCTTATTTAATGAGAGAGGAGGATTTGGGGCTGGCTAGTCCTGCTGGAGGCCCAATGGCACTGCTGAGACACAGAGTCGCCCTCAGACTGGAGCCCTCAGCCATCTGCCTCCCTCAAAAACATCCTGCCTGACCAGAAGTGGGGCCTTTCTGACCCCAGTGGAGGAGATCCCGAGAGGACAGTGGTCGTGAGATTAGGTGACAAACATGGTGCCAATTGGAGAAAGCCAGTGATGTGAAATCAGCATGTAGGCACCACCCCTGCTGGTGAATGGAGCACATGAGTATTGCCAGGCAGAGCGAGCAGAACTCCCGCTGTGGCCTGACAAGATTTTATGATCAGTAACATAACATTAATAACAATAACATCCTATGTATCAGATACCTTCTACGTGGCAGGATGTTTAGATCTAACTCTCTGTAGAGTATATCTGGATATAGATATAAAACAGCCCAGCAAGATAAGTCTTATTTGTGGTGAAAAATGTTGGGGCTCCACCAAGATCACCTTGGGTCCCCTTTCCCCCATTTTGAGTGTGCTCTTGCTTCCAAACAGTAAGCACCTATGCTACTGTCCATAGGATTTCTCTTGGGCTCATGGAGCTAATTCTCAGACATAGAAGTGTCTCAGCATTTATATTCATGCTTGTCTCACAGCCCTTAAACAGTGTCTAACGGGTGCAGAGATGTGAAACACTTCTGGGGAGGGCCAACTTGGGGCATAATTTGCAGCCTGGAGTGCTCTTCAGGATTAGGTTGAGGATACCCTTTGTAGGACTTCATTTTTTTTTTTTTAAGATTTACTTATTTATTCATTTTGGAGAATGAGTGAGGGCAGGGGAGACGGGGATAGGTGGGAGGGAGAGAAAGAGAAGCAGACTTTGTGCTGGGCATGGAGTCCAACGTGGGACTCGATCCCATGAACCCAAGATCATGACCTGAGTCGAAACCAAGAGTCTGGCGCTTAACCGACTGAGCCACCCAGGAACTCCTACCTTTTGCAGGACTTTCACCTGAGGTTACACTCCTGCTTAGCTTCCTCCATTTTGTCTCTTGTGTCTCCCACGCATCAAATTCCAGCCTCCCCAGGAGTGCTTCCTTAATAATACAAATCCTCATCTTGGGATCAGTTTCTGGACAACCTAACTTAAGGCATTATCCCTGATGTGTAAGTTAGAAGCTGAAGCTTATGGTGAGGTGAAGTCACTAGCTTGAGCACAGTCACACAAGAAAATGTCTGGTTTACAACCAGTCCTGTCTGACTCCGGGTCCATGTTCTTCACCTCGCCCCCAGAAGCCCATTTCCAAAGGGGAAGTGTTTGTATAGGAAAAACTTGGAGAAAAGCTTCTGCTTATTAACATAGCTTAGTTCCCTGCTGGGTGTGTGTCTTGCCCACGGGACCAAGAGTTGGTCAAGGTCAAGACACCTCTAGCGGCAACAGCCTTGTAGATGGATTTGTAGCTTCTACACCAGATTATCTTCTGTGCCAACATGGTGCTGGCACGTGGGCTATATCATGGTGAGAGGTCATTGTTCCGTGTTCATTTCCTTCAAACGCTAGTGTCAGCCAATGGCGTTGCGATCCTTTCATTGCTACCTGCCTCCAGAAGAGCTAGTCAGGCCCCAGGGGAGACAAACTTGGAACCCGATAGAGCCCGAGCACTGGCCTTGGTCCCAGAGAAATTACTTAAAACTGGTGAGGTAAGATCAGGTTGGCAAAAAGACAGGCAGAGGCTGGAGACCGGGATTGCCTTGGACTCAGAAAGACCCGGATTGAAATTCTAGCTTAGAAACTGATGTGAAGCTTCAGACAAACTACTTAACTTCTCTGGGCCTTGTGTCCTCCTCTGCAAACTGGGAATTCTAACTGTCCCAAGTTAATAGAATCACTGTGACTTTTGAATGAACTAAGGCATGTACATCCTATTGTAAGGATTGGTACATGGTAAATATTGAATCATGGTACCTGTGCTTTGATTAATAACTTAACTGCAAATATTTTTTGCTTATTTTAAGTGGAAGGAAATGGTCAGGAGACTGTATAAGATAGAGCTGGTGTGGGACGCCTGGGTGGCTCAGTTGGTTAAGCGGCTGCCTTCGGCTCAGGTCATGATCCCAGCGTCCTGGGATCGAGTCCCGCATCGGGCTCCTTGCTCGGCAGGGAGCCTGCTTCTCCCTCTGCCTCTGCCTGCCACTCTGTCTGCCTGTGCTCGCTCTCTCTCTCTCCCTCTCTCTGACAAATGAATAAATTAAAAAAAAAAAAAAGAGCTGGTGTGTTGGTATATCTGAGCGGAAACTCAAACTCTAGCAGACCGCCTGCTCACTAACCAGTTCTTATTTGTGCCTGTGATTGGGGCAAGGAAAGGGAAGACCTGTATTCTAACAGTTCCATTTTCTCATGGTAGTGTCTTTCACAGCCTGTTCAATGATCATAGCACAAAAAAGGGCACCTATGGCTGT